>LPNX010487130.1:0-39881 GCA_001517045.1 Pseudotsuga menziesii
TTACAACCATAGCGACCCAGGATCAATTCTTGTTGAGTCCTTTTATTTACAAGTCATCCTATCGAATCCTGTAGGGTTCGTTTTTATCCTACTAAACGTTGTAGCTTTTTAACTACCGACCAAACAGAGCACGTTCTTATAATTACACAAGCCGTAAAACTAATTCACTTAATCACTACACTGAGGTCAAAGCCCCAAATAAAATTACATTCTGTCACTATTTCATGGCCCTCGGGGCTTTACATAAAAACAAAGCATTTGAACATTATCATAAATCCTTTATCAACCCTGTCAACACTAAGCGAATAGCAATGCACCCGGGGAAAGGATACATCCACAGTCATGACTCTTATACATAGAGTATTCATTAACCACAAATCAAAACATAAAAATGATAATTCATTTAACCAAAAAACAGTCGCATCTCTAATGGCGGGAACACCACTTTCCATCTATGGTATGGCTCCAAAGGCCAAACACCACAGTTACGGATCCATATAAATAACTTAAACAACATTTACAATTTCACACAAAGTCTAAATAATGCCAATGAATAAGAATCATACCCACGATTCGACAGTATGCAAATTCTGTAAATAAACACACATAAAGTATAAATGTGGTACATACCATCGCTTTAAACCAAGTAAGAATTACACAGTCATATAACCTCGTCCTTGTACCACTACAAGCAATGGTGTTGTCTTCGTACTTAAACATAAACAAAATTACAATTCGTAGAGCCTAGGAATGTTCACCAAGGAAATAATGCTATGCAGAGAATCCCTAAAAAAAACCCATAATATATTAAAGTCCTGACCTGAAGGCTCTAATCCCAAACAAGGTAAACCCCAAGTTCTTCATGCATCTCTGTTGCTATACAAATTAAGTTACAGACAACCCCTTTCTTTTCCACAGCAATTAAAACAAGATAAGCATTCAAACCCACGACAATTTTTAACTCTGTCACAGCAACCACATGAGAGAGCGACCCATGACCCACTATTTCTTCATACCCTACAACCTGCAACACAAAATAAAATCCATGATGATGAGTATGCTGTCACAGCTGATTTTACCACACATGGTGAATCACACTTTTATGGCCTTCCCTGTCCCTCTGCAGACTCCTTAGACCCCATGGACAATTTTTATACCTTTTATGATTCTAAGATCATCCCTAAAAACATGCAAAAATTGCCATATGTGACTTTTAATCCCTTTCTCGCGTATATACGCAGATTTGACCCTTAAACCCGCGTACATCAGGATGTGTGCAAAAGGCCAAATTCTTTTGTAGTTTTCCTTGATGTGTATCTGACTCACTTGTCTCTTGGCCTTCCATATGCCTTGAGATCGCTCGGATTCGACCTTTCATTACACCATTGAAGAGCTATATAAGTAACCCTTTGGATACATTGAAGGCATGAGGAATCGAAGAGCAAGAAAACTATAGTCCATTGTTGTCGAACCTTATACTTGAGTCTAGATCCCTTTGTCCTTTGGAGCACTTTTGTGTTCTTCCCAAGTTTTCCTTTTTCTTGTGAGCTTGCTATCAAGAGATGGAGGATTGAAGTGGTGGAGGCCCAAGTGGGGGACTTAGTTTCTCCGATTCGTAGACCTGCCGACAGAGGTTGTCATTATTGTAATCTCTATTTTATATTAATATAAATATCCTTTCCTATGCAATAATGTGTATTTGAATGAGTATTGAATCCATAGATGCTTTTAAATGCTTATATGTTATTGATTATATATGCTAGAGTAGGTCTAATACAATTATATATAGCATGCTTGTCTTGTTTGTTGAATGTTGAGAGAGAAAATTACTTATACAAGTGAGAGTGTAAAAGCTCAATGGGGATCTACATCAACCGTCCGGAATAAGGTATGTATTGAGATCTTTTAGTGTTAGATGTTTGGTTTCTCTTGCATATAGGAAATGATTGATTTCTGTGGTTACTCTATCTGTTGTGGTACCCCAAGCCATATGAAGTTTTCTCCGTAACTTATGCATTGAAACCAATCTGAACAGACAAAACAACGTTGTTAAACCAAAGTGTGATACATACCTACCATCACGGTTAAATCGTCGAAGCTTCACACCACCACACAACGCAGAGGCAAAGCTCAGGTAGCCATGCTGCGAATGACCAAACCAATGCAAGAGCACAAGCCCTAAGCTTGAGAACCACACTTTCCAAGGTGCATTAATGTCTCCACCCTGGCCTCCATTAACACTATTCCAAACCCATATCATATAGTTCATGCCACCCTCTAAACTGTGTTCAAACCACGTACTATACATAATCCTCATATGTGCAACTAATACATAGGGTTTAAGCCATAGTCCATGGCATATGAAATATGCCATGGAAGGGCTATTGTAAAGGTTTTAAATTAATACACCAACACCATATTAAATTGCAAACCAAGATACCAAGTGTTTAATACCATAATAAATGTGTGCCATATAAATAATAATTGCAGCAGTGATTAAATCATTGTTGTAGAGTCCGTAAAAATAACAATAGTAACCTATGTAACATAGGCTAACAAAACATCCAGCTTTGTGTAAATATTAACTAACAACAGTCGTAGTAGTCACTAGGATATGACTGTAAGTCACTCGTCGCCCAAGCTGAGCGCTAGTGACAAACGGGCAGTATGTCTTGTTCTTCTTTTATAGGCAGTTTTCATCATCAAGTGCACCTGCACGTGACAAGGAAAGAAAATGCATTAGTTCAAAATAACTAAGTAAGCCCCGAAGTGACAAGTAGAAAACAATTACCTCTCAGGTGCTTACAAAGGAAACAAGTCCCACCACTCCACCCCTTTTTCAATAACAAGTTAAGTTAGAATTGTTTATATACAACAGTAATTGAACTTTTTAACCACTGAATATATAATCAAAATAACTAACATACTTATAAATACGTAACCATAAAACAAGATAGTAAAAAAATATCATGACAACATAGTATTACACTAATAACCATATGATGAAATATGGAAGCAAGATGTAAGAACAACTTATGACAATACAACATAGTAAACAAAATACGAAACTTTTTGCATAATTAGAAAATGTCCAGCTCGGGCAGTAAATGACTAGCCTAATAAATAAATAAAAATCAAATTTTGGGGACATTACAATTCCCCTCGACACTTCATAGAGACTAGGAATTAGATTTAGGTTGATTACATTATAACCCTTACTAATTAGTCATATGTGTTGTGTATATATTGAATCTATACCACTAAAAGAAAAAACCCAACCAACTAATATCAATGGTAAAATAGATAAAAAAAACTATATCTTATAATCACCAATATTTATAATTAGCAACTATATAATATATAAGTTATAATATAATGAAATATATAAATAAGAAGAAGATTAAAAACTTAAACCAATAAAAGAAAATATAATTAATTTTTAATAAATTATAAACACCCAACATATTGGATCATAGGTTATCTAATATTTTTTAGCTATACAACAATTAAAAACTTAAAATAAATAAATAATATATATATTAATTTTATTAAATAATAAAAATTTAAATATTTACTCCGAAGGTCCCTTGATTTAGGTGGCAAATTAAATTTTAAACTCTATATATAATTTAATTTATTCATTATAACAATTAAAAACTTAAAATAATAAAATAAAATATATATTACATTTTATTAAATTATAAAAACTTAAAATATTTAATCTGTGGGCTCGTGATTTAGGCGACAAATTGAATCATTTAAAATCTATATATAATTTAGGTAATTCATTATCTTGGTTTTTATAAGATGCGAACGCTTCCTCTTTTATACATTCTAAGGGTTTGGTGGGTAAAATGATTCTTTTCATGAAACCATACTAAGTTTGGTTAAGCTCAGGAATAACACGAAGGGAACACGACACCCGAATGGTAATTTTTTTGAAGCTGTAAGATTTGAACTCAAGATCCTTTTAAGAAAATGGTTGTTTTTGTATTTTGAATTATCATTTTCACATGGTATTAGTTGCATAACTGTTATGCTCTGATTAAACCCCGATGATAGAGCTCTTTAATTTGCTCTACTATTGGGCTGTTTTTATGTCATTTATTGGCGAGGTAAAATGGGTCCTGCTCTTGGAAGGGAGGATGGGGGTAGATTGAAGGCATTTTCCCCTTGGATAAACACCGCGAGTCAATAGTGACATGGAACAAGGAATGAGTATGGGTGTGTAGTAGACACAAGACATAGAAATTATGGAATTTTAAGAAAACCGTTAAGGGCGGGCCTGCCAATTTCCATTATGCCAACATTTCAATCAAAACTTTAGAAAATTTGTGCAAACTTTGCAAAAAAAATAAGTCTTCTAAATTATCTGCAATTTCCTCCACTTATTCATAACATTAACAAAGTTAACAAACAGATGGATTAATTATGCACACATTCATCAACAAAGAAGAAACACAGGTGTTGCGGGATCAGATGAAATAGTTTCTTACACACAACTCTCTGGACCTACATAACAATAGAGTTGTAAACAATGGTATCTTTGAATGTATAGCTTCTGTTGGCTTCGGATACGCTTTACAGTTTTACTAGAGTCTTGAAAGCCTCATCCTGTTATTTCTTTGAAGGTTTGTAAGTCTAATATAATGTATATAATGGCTCTGTAATATATTAACTCTACCTGAGACCCATTGATTGTTGGAGGAGATATCAAAATGTAGTACAGTTACCTCTAGATAACCCTCTTATTAAGGACAATTCACTGCCGCAGTTATCGTGATTTGGATCTGACTCTCACATTGCAAAGGTTTTTTTTATCCAGCTAGAGAAAGAAGAGGGTAATAGGCATTGGTTATATCCATGTTAGATTCTTCCTCGTTCCGCTCTCTCCTTGTATAATACTCATAGTAATTATAGAATAGGGGAAGAATAATATAATAGGGAGACCAACTCTATGAAATCACTTATTCATGGCATGGCATTAATTGCTATGATGCACCAGGAATGGTAGTGGAAGTTGGCGAGCACACCGTACTAGAGGAACACCTGGTAGCGCTGAAGCCAACAAATAGGAAGAGGCGGGTTTTCCACTTGCAGTACTCATAAAAACATATAAAATTTACAAGAGGTTTTACTTGATAAAAAATAAAAAATAAAACTTATTGTAAACTTTTAAAATGTTAAAAATCTTCAAGTTTTTTACATAAATATTTAATTGGTTTCTTTCAAATGCAAAACATTTGTTAGAAACAAATATATATATAAGAAAGTAGAAGTCACAAGATCGTATGAACTTAGATCTCGAAACACAGTAGTAGAGCAACAAGATGAAGGAGTCTCAACAGGAGGTTTGGCTCTTAATCCAGCTCAAAAACCCAGACTAGGAAGAAAAAATCTGTTATCCAAGGCTCAAGTTCAAGCTGCTATAGATGTGAAACAAGGTAAACAGTCTACTCTCAAGAGGGCACTTAGAGTATTGGCCCCTGAGGGGGTCTCTTGATGTTGATCTTATCCTTTAACTCAAGAGGGATAGGGGGACCTAAAAAAGAACACCCTAAAAAGGTTGTTTAACAACCATAAAGCCTCAATCATTATGATACAGGAACAAATGCTTGAAGGGAAAAGAGTTGAAGAAATAATCAGAGGATTACTCAAAAACTGGGAAGTGGAGAGCCTAGATGCAGTAGGACAATTGGGAGGTTTGATAACAGCCTGGAGCCTAACTCTGAAAAAGTTTGAATAAAAAAATTTGGACTCAGTGATAGAAACAAAGCTTCATGACCAGGAGACAGGAATTATTTTCACCTTCCTAAGCATCTATGGCCCCTTCTATGACAGGAAGAGTTTCTGGGAAAATCTTAGTTTGGAAAAAGCATTGAATTAGCCAAACATTATAGTAGTTGGAGACTTGAATTTAACCATTTCATCTAGTGAATACTGGGGGGGAAATGCCAGACATGATTCTATGGCCTCTTTTTTTCTCAATTTATTCGAAAAGTAACATTTGGTGGATGTGGCCCCTTTAAACATGGAACCTACATGGTGCAACAAAAGAGGAGGCCCACAGGAAATATCCATAAGACTTGATCGATTCTTGATTAATGAAGACTTGCTAAATCAAAAACTAATCATAAAATCCTCAGTGGAAACAGGAGGAAGTTCGGATCACATACCAATCTCTTTAATAATTACTCCTCCTGAGAAGAAGCCTCAAGCTCCTTTCAAATTCAATCCACAATGTTTGGAAGATGAATAGTACATAGATTAGATATTAGATGCATGGAAGCCTATAAGACATTCTCCAAACTACAGTGCAATGCAACAGTTTGCAGATAACCTAGCTAAGGAAAAGAAGATCTCAAAAGAGTGGGACAAAACATACAAGGCCTCTTTTCAAAAATATTTGAAAGAAATAGAGGAAAAAATAGGGCATATGTATCTAAAGAATGAGGAGGGGGTTTTAAGAAGGGAGGAAATCGAAAATTTGAAAACACTGGAGAAAAAAAAGGACAGATTGTTGGAAAGTGAAGAAAAACTCCTAAGGCTTAAAAGTAGAGCCCTATGGCTTGAAGCAGGGGGAAAAAACTTAAAGTTCTTTTACAACTACGCAGCGCACAGGAGGAACATAAATACAATTTGTGAGATAAAAAATCAAGAAGGAAATCTAGTACAGTCCTTTGAGGGTAGGGAGTGAGCTTTTTTCAAAACATTTTTAAAGAGCCGGAGGGGTGCCCTATTCAAGAGATTCTTGAAGTTCTGGGTTTATTCCCGAGAATGATTACTGATGAAATGAATGAATAATTGATTAAGGAAATCTCAGAAGAGGAAATCAGATACACCCTATAGACTTTCCAAAAAGGCAAAACCCCAGGACCTAATGGATTTACAGTGGAATTCTATCTAGGGTTTTATGATATGCTAAAAAAAGGATATATTAGAAGTGGTGAGAGAATCTCAAGGATTAGGGAAACTCCTAGGGAGCTTTAACTCCACTCTTCTGACCTTGATACCAAAAAAGAAAGACCCTACCACTTTTGATGAATTCAGACCTATATCCCGATGCAATATGATTTATAAAATTATGGCAAAGGTTCTAGCTTTAAGACTTAAACCAACACTTAGTAAAATCATAACTGAAGAGCAATTTGGTTTCTTAAACAATAGGCAGATTCATGATGTTGTCTCCCTGGCTGAGGAGACAATTCATACCATCAAGGAAGAAAAATGAAGAGCCTTTTCCTTGAAGCTACATTTATCAAAAGCATATGATAGGGTTGGATGGACCTTTTTAAGACTCTTGCTGATAAAAAATGGCATAGCAATGGATGTTGTCGAATTGATAATGGGATGTTTACAATCTACTTCATTTGCAGTTATGATAAATGGATCGCCATCCAATTTTTTCACACCAACCAGAGGCTTGAGGCAGTGATGCCCTTTATCCCCCTTCATTTTTTTGCTAGTAGCAAATATTTTGAGAAGGATCATCCTTAAGGCCAAACCAGAAGGAACAATAAAAGGAATTGAGGTCTCAAGGACAGAGAAAGTCACCCATACACTATTCATGGATGATGTGCTATTGTTTCGATAAGGGTCCAGCAGCAACCTAGAGGACTTGATAGCATTGATAGACAAATACACAAAATCCACAGGCATGGTGGTAAATATCAACAAATCCAATCTCATCCACAATGAGATCCCTGTAGAAATAATCCAGAGGTCAAGAGAGCTAATATAATACCAAATAACTCCAGTGGAAGAAGGGTTCAAATATATAGGTTTCACTTTGAAACCAAACTGTTACTCCTATCAAGATTGGGTATGGCTTGTCAAAAAAATTGAAAACAGGATTAACTTATGGGAAAATCGATTCTTATCCGAGGAGGAAGACTAATTATTTTGAAAGCAATTCTTCATAGTATCCCAATATATTGGGCATCAATTGCATACATCCCAAAGGGCATTTTAACAAAAATTAGAAAGATGTGCTTCTCCTTTCTATGGACAGCTAGCAAGAAATCAAAAGGCACCCCATTGGCAAAGTGGAAGATGATAGCAAGGTCAAAAGAGTTAGGGGGATGGGGCATAAAAAATTTAGAACATTTTAGCAAATCTTTAGCTGCTAAGACAATGTGGAGATGCATTCAAAACATAGACTCCCTTTGGGGCAGGGTAATTCTATCCAAATATTGCCCTGGAAATAGTATAACTGAATGGATGAGAAGCCCTGAAAAAAATTACAAATATGGTTCAATAGGGTGGAAGTAAATGACATTGGCTTACCCTCTAATCGGACAGTGGACAATGTGGAAAATTGGAAATAAAAGACAAGTCCGAGTGGGTGAATATCCATGGTCTGGTGCTGGCGAAAACTATAGGCTCTCACCTCAATTAGTCCAACATCTGAGATGACAAAGGCAATTAATCCTAACTATAGCCGATGCATGCTGTAACCCATACACAAGAGGACGAAGGAAATGGAAAAATTCGCGTGACCTTGGACTAACAAATGAACTAGTAGAAGAATGGAATAAATACATCAATTTATTAGTTACCAATTTTATCCATCTGGGGACAGAATTGGATAAAGCGGTATGGACGAGAAACCCAAAGTATGGACAATACACAACAAAGAACGGTTATCCGAAATCATTTGAAAAACAATCAGGGGAAGAGAAGAAGTGGTGGTGGAAAAGGCTTTGGCACATATAGAGTCCCATAAAAACTTTGATCACGGCGTGGCTAGCCCTCTCAAACAAATTGTTGACTTGGGAAATGCTAAAGAAAAGAGGATTTGAAGGAGCGAGTTTATGTTCTTTATGCAAATCAAATGCTGAAACCACCTCACATTTGTTCAAACTCTGTCCATATGCAAGCAATGTGTGGAAAGGAGCAGTGGACAAGTTAAATGCAGACCGAGCACACAAAATAACAGTTACAACTTTAGAGGAAAGAACCAAAGATTGGTGGCATCACCAAAGTGTACAGGAACACAAAAGGGATGTGGCCATTACCAAAACAAGAATAATCAGAGACCCTGAGATAAATAGAGAAATCCCTTGGGCCTTCTTCGATGGGTCCAGTCAAGGAGAACCTCCATTAGGAGGGGCTAGAGCAGTCATCCATGTCACATCAAAGAGAAAGATAATGATAAAATACGCAATGGGCTAGGCAACTAATAGCAGGGCAGAACTATCAACATTATGGGCAACTATTAAAGTGGCACATAGCAACCGGATACAAGACATATAGGTTTTTGGGGATTCTAAAGCTATGACAGATTGGGAAAATGGAAGGAATAAAATACGGGTCCCTTGCCTACAACATTTTCTTACAGAAATAGAGAATTTGAAAGCTTTGTTCAGAAGGATCTCTTTTGCACATATTTATCAAGAACTGAATGAAGAAGCCGACTCCCTCTCCAAACAGGCTTTGGCTTATCAACCGAGGCTAATGGAGATTGAAGAAATAATAGAAGGAACTCCAAAGATCATTTTTGAAATGATATAGGAGGGAAAGCATATGTTATATGAAGCCCATTTTTTATTAAAACAATTTGTTTTTGATAAAATAGTAACAAAGACTGTTTTGTCTAAATGCACTATATTGAAATGTAAGACTTGTGGATAAGGTTGATCAGTCTTATGATCGCACGAGCTGTAGGTCGTGATGTAAGTTCAGCAGAGCAGTCCATGTTTATTCTATGAATAAAAGGTCTTTTCTTTGGGAATATATATATATATATATATATATATATATATATGAAGACATGAGTCATAATGATAAAATTGCATTGTTTAGTTTAAGTATATTGATCTATTGAAATATCTATTTAACCCATTGATGGAGTGAAGGAAAAATTTGCAATTCTTAGTTGAATTCGCAATCAATCAATGGTGGTAATTACCATTTTCTTAAAAAAAATGTAAATTTCTTCTTATTCATATACTAGTTGAAATTGTGAATGTAGTTAAAATTACATTTTCTCTACAATATTTTTAATCATGTATAGTAAAAATGCACTTTCATAATTCTCCACTTGTTAAAATTACAAATATTGATTAATTATTGAAATTGTACTTTTTCCTGAAAAAAATTGCAATTTTCCTCTCAACAATGTAACTAGTTGAAATTTCAAATTTGTAGTTGTGAACATTGAAATTTCTCATCAATACTTTTATTCTTGAATTTGGGAATTGTTAAAATTGCATTTCTAGATGTTATTATTCCAATTTCTCATTACAAAGTTGCAACCATTTATAATTCCCTAGGTTTTGAAATTGTGAATTTGGATTTTTGAATTTGTAAGTTTTAAATTGTATATATTTAGTGATGGAACATATAATATATAAAATAAAGAGAACAAAATGCATCTATAATTTACAATTATGATACAAGTAACAAGAAAACATTTACGATATCTTTTGAGAACTTATACACGTATTTCCAATTATTGCAATTAACAATATAAAATGCCAAGAAGTTCATAACATGTATACTTGCATGTTCATTCCACAAAACATTTACTATATTTATTTGATAAACTAAATAAAAATAAATAAAAATGATTATAAATGTAGATCATTATTACAAATTTTTACCATTTATTTTAGATTTATTCACCTTTTCCAAGAGTTCATATGTTCAAATCTAAAATAATATAGATCTTTATTATCTCTGAAGTGGTTGATATGTTTGGATTAGTGGTAGAAGATGTTGTGATGAGATATCATTATTATCCTTGACGTCCTTCTTTGTCACCTCCATCGCTAGACAACTCCTAACATTTTGATGGCATGTTGTAAAACCATGTGCATCCATTGCTAGCTTCCATCGCATACCTGATGAAATCCATTCATGACCCTCATCGCATGCCTAATGCCATTTATATCTTGGTATGTGTAAGGTTGTGCATGTATCTCCTATGAGAGTCTTTAAGACTTTGCAGATGAGTGCTTAACACTCATCCTCCGAAATGCAACTACTATTTAGTATAATGTTGCATTTGTGAGGGCCATACACATTATCGAACTCCATGTTAATTTAATGATTTGATGTTGCGTACCCATATATATATACCCATTATTTTGAAGAAACCATGCAATATATTCAAGGTATTGGGGCATGGACAATTTTTCATATTCAGAACTTTCCTTGGATTCACATACACCTTGTCTTTAAGAATGTGGCACAAGTCTTCAATCTTTGAAGCCTCGAAAACACATTTTGATTGTGTAAGGAACAATTGGTGGTATTGTAGGAGTTGCAATGTTTGATCAACATGCTGCATATAGATGTCCCATGTATTGTTTTAGATCAATATATTATGAAAGAATACCATCTCAAAATTGTATATTTTTCCTCCAGGGATGCTATGTTTTGAGTATGGTTCATGGGACCACTTAATATATCCTTGAAGTTTTATCGCAAAATCATCTCAAATGTGATTGGTGGATTGAGATAAGTATTTTGAGATATATCATGACAAGTGTAATGTTGGATAAACATTAAAAAGATTACTAGAGAGGTTTACCCATGCACTCAACACGACACAATGAATCTTTTGAGATAGGTCATGGTGCCGATATGACCAATTTTTTTTAAATATGTCAGTGGGAGTAATACTCCATGATGAATATTATTGCATTGATAGAATTCTCAAATTCCTTCTACTCAATGATATAATAAATTTGTTGTTGCATTGGAAATGATGGGGGTTTTAGGGTCTCAAGGACAAAGGAATTCTATAGCTCTTTGATATATTGAAGCGCTTGCAACAATAGTGCTCAATCGAATATTTCATGACACCAAGTAAGAAGGATAGGAAATACCCTCAGCCAGACTACCCAATTCCCTAGTACATGAGAATGATCTCCCATAATTCCATTATTTGTGTAATATAGCAATAGGACAACCCCACGTTTAACTAAGGTTGGTTTTATGTGTTCCTTGAGAGCTTCCCATTTAATCATGGGTACATGAAAGGAAATTTTGCATACAAGTGTTTTTTGATGTGGTACTACTCGATGGGGTATTGACAATGGGAACTAACTAAAGAGTCGAGGCCATGCCTTGGCCCCTTAGCCATGCTACTAGAAGCTAATATCCCTAATTTTGACCTAATACTTATGGGCATAAGCCCCATTTCTTATGTTGTTCATTTAATGTTTTATTTTGTATATTGGACATAAGACCCCACTGCACATGAACATGATGATTTGTTTGATGTATTGGGCATAATCCAATTGCATATGTTATATATATATATATATATATATATATATATATATATATATATATGATTTCATGTTGGGCGTGGACCTTGAAGCACATAATTGAGGATATGTTTGTGTTGAGTGAGAAGCTCTGGAGCACATGAGTATTTGATGTTTTTTGTTGAGCGAGAAGCTCTGGAACACATGAGTATTTAAGGTTTGCATTGAGTGAGATTATCTGGAGTGCATGAGTATTTTAAATATTTGTGTTGAGCGAGAGGCTCTAAAGCACATGAGTTATGAAACCTTTGTGTGGAGAACGAAGGTCTAAAGCACATGAAAAGATAAGAATTGGAAGTGTTGGGAATAATCCCTAGAGCATTCCAAGTTGATGTTAATCATAATATCTCGAACATCAGATCCTTGGCCATTGTATCCTTAGGTGTATCATACAAATACATCCTAGCATTAGTGTTGAGCGAGGAGATCCGGAATTGCACTAAGTTTGTAACTCCCTGTTTTTTAGCGTTGAGTATGGGCTCTAGATAAACACTAGGAGTTACTGAAAAATTAATATGTTGAGTGAAAACGACTCTAATAAAACATTGATCGCATCTTACTTACTTTTTGTGCTTAAATGAAAATTTGAATTTCTATGTCTCATCAAGTACTAAAGAACTACCATGCTATATGAGGGAATCCAACATGCAAGGCAGTTTAGAGTTTCCTAACCTAGTTGACCTAACCCACACCTGAAGGACTTAATAAACAAGTGACTACAAGCTAAAAAAAAGTGGCATGTCATTAGGGATCATGCTATATGATACCTAAAGTAAAAATGTTAACAAAGATATATATAAATATATATTTTATACATATTATGTATAAAAGAGTAAGTAAAAGTAATAATTCTAGTAACTATGAATAATAATGAAAGGATCTATATAATATTATTATTACTAATGTTAATTAAATATTAAATACCTACAAGAGTCAAATTAGGAACTAGTCAAAAGTTCCTAAGTTAAATTTAAATAAATATTAAAATTACCTAAATTAAATAAAAAGGGTTATTTGAAGAAAACAAATGATTCTTGATTTAACTGTCCCTTTTCCTAAAAAGTTTGTCTATAAAACTCAATTCAAAGAGAGGCTTGGGGATATTTTGATGATTCCAAAATTCTACTTGATTATTCTCAATAGAGTTCTTGGAGAACATTTTTCCTAAGAGGAAAAAGGAAACTGATACATAACTTGTTATCCCATATAGGGAAGCCTTACCTTAGGAGCTCTAAGCTACTTACATGTTGGAACCAGCTCGGGGGGATCCGGATTGAAACCATGAATGGTTCCAAGTCATGGTTGGTTGGAACGTGGTAGTTCCCAAGTTATTCAGTTATTTGAACAGAGGTCAGAACTATCTATGTACTTGTTAATGATTGGTGTTTGAGTGTGTAGGGTTTCCAGCCATTAAAGTAGCTTCAACTTGTAGGTACGAGGTTTCTTGATTTTTCCCTATAATTTGCATAGGTTTTCTTATTAAATGAGGAGATTAAATTCCAGGAGGTTAAATAGTATCTATCTGTTATAGCTAGGTTATCTTATTTACTCAAACATGATTTTCTAGTTAGGGAAACATAGATCTTATCCATGTTTGAAATGATATACTGTCTCCTATAGATTTATCAGTTTTCATTAATATATATATTATCCATGATTGTAATGATATACTCTCTCCTATAGTTTTATCAATTTTCAAAACTATAGGAGAATTTGGTCTCTGTTATTTTCTACATTACTCTTTTATCATTTACCTATTATTTTTAGTCTTTTCTAAAGTGCATATTTGTTTTAACAGTTTTCAGATTATTTTAGGTTAGCTAGATTTCTGACCATTGTCAAAATTATACAAATGTAAAATAGAGATAGTACCTAGAAAAACTTCTACCCTATATCTTGCACTGCTGGCAGATTACATAGTGCCAGCAAGTCTAATAGTACAACCATCAAAGCTATTACATATAGCCATAGCATAAATTCTATGAATAAAAAATATAAATTAAATACTTTTGCTGAAACTTAAAAAATTATAACATAAACAATATAAATAGAGTTAACACATTTAAAACTACCAAATAAAATAACATACCAACCATTGATACATGTTAAGGTTTGGCCATAGGCCTAACAATTATATCAAATATCTCTACTATCTATTACCAAGCTAAGAATCAAATTTATAAATATTACAAACTAACTAATGAACAACATATCCATTTAAAAGATCCAGGATTGAATCATGTTGGCATCTGTGCCAAAACCAAACCCACACACACAGTGTTGAACCATGAAACCATGCATCCTTGGATCGAATCCTGTAGGATCACATTTTATTTACCAAACAAAAGATATATCCAAACATGGCAGGAATCGAATCCTGTAGGATTCGATTTGCAAAACACCAATGCTGTAATTCCATACAAGTTTTCACATAAATCATTTATAAACTATGCAAACAAAACTAAATTGCACACTTTAATATCTGTTAATACTTTACACAGGCTGCATATTCACACAAGGGTTGAAATTGCAGCTATCTAAGCTCAAACATAAACCCTAGTTTTAAACCATAATCGAAATCATTGTTCTATCACAGCTCCACATTAAAATAAAACAAATAAAATATACTTGTTTTATTTCCTTATCACGGCTCATGGCCAAGAGGTAAAACCCCACCATAATAACCATTAAAAACAAGAACCCAAACATTTTCAAATGCAGAGAAGGAATTTTCTAAAACCCACTGTCAACACTGTAACAACCATGACTCCTAAACAACAAATATGCAACAGTAAGCTAAGCTTATAGCCACCACAATCATACATTCCAAACATGTTAATTAAACCATATAAATTTCAACAATAAACATTTACAGGTAAAACTACACACAATCGCGATTTGACAAGGGTGCCATTGCAAGCAATGGCATTGCTATAGTTTAGAAACCTCATATAAACCAAAATACATAGCTTCCATTAAGTTATCAAACCATATGTTTAAGTTACAAAACCAAAAATGAAATTACAGAACTAATTCTTGATACTCATGGCCGAAGGAACCACACTAAAACCATCATCAAAATCATAATTACATACACATCTGTGGATTACCATTTACATAAAAGTGTTATATTTTTATCATTTAAGTTAGCATTAATTTAGGATCTTATCTGAGAGAATGACAAGCACATCAATCAAGCACATGACACAATGAACACAAATATTTTCCTCGGGAAAACCATAAAGGAGAAAACCCCGCAACTTCCTCAGAGATAGAATCAACTCCAAAAGCAAAGCCGCAAAAATAGTAAGATGATCTCCCGACAGCAGTAGTCTCTCTCTGATCTCTTGTCCCAGCGACTTCTTCTCTCTCAGCTATGCGCTACAATTGAGTGTGAGTGACTATGTGATAAATAGATAGGCTCACTCTCTATTTATACTAATTCCCGAATTAACAATAACTCAATAGGGATGAATTCTCTAGGAGAGTCTAATAACCCTAGGGCCCCACAAGTGCAGGGACTTTAACTTTTGAACAATAGGAGGGTTACCCACAATGACTTGACATGACTTGTTTACATTATAGAACCTCCCGATGGGAACATCGGGGCATGACATGACTCAATTACATTACAAATACTTCCCAGAATAAACATCGGGTTACAATACATGAAATATACAGGGGAATACATTCTGAAGTTACAAATACATCAACACTCCCTCTTAACTAGGAAGGTATTCTCTTGACCCAAATTTTCATCATTGGTCTTCTTCTTTGTACTAACTAGATCATCTCATCATCTTCATCTTCATGTTGTCTTCATCTTCAAGTCATCTTCATATTCAAGTCTTCTTCATCACGAGATCTGGATCATCACTCGATCTGGATCATCACTACTGGATCATCATCACTGTTGGATCATCATCACTATATCATCATCAAGTCTGGATCATCACTTGATCTGGATCATCATCCAGTCTGGATCATCATCACAGGTTCTATCTCAAAATGGTGCTATCTCTTGATTCTTCTCGTCACGGGAAGTTCTATAGAGCCAGCCCTTTTTCATGCTAGTTGTAGGCCTAGCCTCCATGTAGGTCTTGTTCAACGCTTATAACTGACCCTAAGTCAGAATGACCTGCCCAGCACTTACATATGACCTCATCTTGTCAGAAAGGAATGCCTAGCACTCACATCTGACCTCATCTTGTTAGAAAGGCCCAGCACTCACATCTGACCATGTGTAAACACATCGCACCAGAATGTCTCAGCACTTATATCCGACCATGTGCGAACACACCACATCAGAATGGCTCTGTACTTACATTCGACCATGTGAGAACACACTGCATCAGAATGGATCTGCACTTGCATCCAACCATGTGAGAACACACTGCATCGGAATGGATCTTCACTTACATCTGACCATGTGAGAACACACCGCATCAGAATGGCTCTGCACTTACATCTGACCATGTGAGAACACACCGCATCGGGTGGGCTCTGCACTTACATCCGACCATGTGAGAACACACCGCATCAGAATGGCTCTACACTTACATCTGACCATGGAAGGAACCAATCCTCTCACCATGTGAGAATGGCTCATGGACTCATCATTTCCCCTTGGAGGGAACCTCGATCTAGAGAACACCAAGCTTATCCCTGAAGTACTCAAACTTCACTCTGACCAATGGCTTCATCAACACATCAGCTATATGTTCATCCATCGTAACATACTAGAGCTTCACTGCTCCTCTCTGCACCATATCCATGATATAGTGATATTTGATCTTGATATGCTTCGACTTGTCATGGAACACTGGGTTCTCAGACAATTTCACACAACTCTGGTTGTCGCAATATATACAAGTAGCATCCAACTGGAGATCAAATAAATCAGATAGTAGCTTTCTCAACCACACTACCTCGCAACTAGATGAATAAGTTGCGACATACTCTATGTCAGCGGTACTTAGTTCCACACAGGACTGCTTCCTGCTAAACCAAGAGATCACACCTAATCCCATACTGAAGCAACATCCTAAAGTGCTCTTCCTATCAATGGAACTTCCTACCCAATATGAATCAACATAACCCTTCAGGTTAATCTTTTGATTTGCCCCGTACTTAATCCCATAATCATCTGTACCTTTTAGGTACCTCAGAATATGCTTTGCAGCAATCAAGTGAGCATTTCTTGGATCTATCAGGATCTGGCTCAAGGTGTTCACAACAAAGCAAATATCTAGTCTCATATTCGTTAGGTACATCAAGGACCCAATCATCTAACGATACATCACAGCATCATCTACTTCTGATGAAGCATCACTCAATAGCTTCAGGTTCGATGCCATAGGTGTTATGGCCTTGCATTCCATCATCCCAAACCTATTCAGGATCTCTACTACATACTTCCCTTGTCCGAGGATGATTCCATCCACATTCTGCCACACCTCCATGCCTAGAAAATAGTGCATCATACCCAAGTCTTTCATTTCAAACTCGGCAGCAAGCTTCCTCTTTGTACCGGCAATCAACCCATCCATACTGTTACAAGAAGATCATCTACATACAGTAGGAGTATCACTGGGTTACCTTTTTCAACCTTGTAGTAAAGATTGGAATCTGCTTTACTTTTGGTAAAGTCCAAACTGGATAGAAATCCATCAATTCTGTCGTACCATGTCTTGGGTGCCTGTTTCAAACAATATAGGGCTTTCTTCAGTCTACACACATGAGACTCCCTGTCATGTGTCTCAAAACCAAATGGCTACTCCACATACACGTCCTCTTCCACTACACCATTCTGGAAGGCAGTCTTGACATCCATCTGGTGTATCTTCCACTTCATTACTACAGCCAGAGCAAGTACTAATCTGATGGAAGTGTATTTGGCTACAGGTGCAAAATTTTCTTCATAGTCTATTCCTTCTTTCTGGGAGAATCCACGAGCCACAAATATTGATTTATATTTCTCTATGCTTCCATCTACAGCATGCTTGATCTTGTAGATCCATTTGGAAGTTACAATAGACTTCCCTTTTGGTCTTAGGAGAACATCCCAAACATCATTCTTCATGATCGATTGATATTCTTAGATCATAGCATCCTTCCATTCTTTTCTTTATGCTGCTTCTTCATAGTTGGAAGGTTCTTTATCAATGATGTCACATAGTAGGGCTACATAACTCGAGCAGGACCTAATTCTCTTTCTTCCTTTGTGTGTTTCTTCTAAAGCCCCATATCTTTCTACACCTTGGATAATTTCACATACCCAAGCAGGTTTCCTTGTCACGTCCCCATGCCTTTGACCAGCGTAGAGGACGCGACCCAAACTTTAATCACAGCGGGCTAAGAGCCCCATGAACATATGCATACACAAAATTGCTGAAACAGAATGCTTAAACTTGTATATTGAACTAGAATATGCTCACATAAATATTTATCATGCACAGATGCAATCATCTATCAGACACAACGGAAACATCATACATTCAAACAAGCATTCATGCAGCATGTTCATCATATCATTAACAGAAATTAAGGTTGCAGAAGTAAAAATGGACAAGAGAACTTATCTTTTGATGAACTCGTCAGCTACGTGGCTGCAACGTTCCACCCAACCATAGGCCAACATACTCCTTAATCTCTCAGCAACGCTGCCACCCCCGAGATGGGCATGATTCTCCAAGGAATAAGGGAACAACAGGCTTACACGTAGCCAAGGATACACAAAAACACACAACCAAGCCAACAAAGTTGGTTTATCAGGCCATCAAGGAGTTGGGAAAGGATCAATGCTAAGCTAGTGAGCTCATTACAGAGCCAAGAACACCTACACCAGAACTAGCCTGACCTCTAAGACACCCAAACACACCCAACACAAGGAATCAGTCCCTTCTCTACTACACAGTCCCTCAGGCCCTGCATTCCCTTCCAGTGCTATTCAAGGGTGATGGAGAAGAAGGCTAGCCCTCTAGCTCTGTCTGTGTGGTTTCCAGCCACCAGGTTTATCAAGCGAAACTAAGCCCCCATCCTTGCTCCCAATACAGTCCGAAGACCAACCATTGCACTCAGGCAATCAATTTAGCTATCACAGCTTAAACTAGGGAAAACGACTTCAAACCATCTACAGCAGTCCCCAAACGTAATAGGAAACACAACTCATGGCCTGGGGAAATTAACAGCCCCCAAAATGCATCAATGGATGTGGCTCACAACGTGGAGAAAACTCAACCCATCCTTGGGCAATGAAGTCGCTAGGAAAACATACATAGACCATGCTGGGAAAGAGATTATAGTTCCCCAGCTTGGGTATGAATGAAAACGACAACGCAGGACCCACGAATCAGTCCATGAGGGAAGAATACAGCCAAACCATCCGTAGATCCACAGAGGAAAAATACATGGATAAAAACCAGGAAAATCTGGTGTGTGGGAAATAATCTGACCCTATGAGGAATGAACAGACAATGGAGGTCCTGCGTGAGGAAAAACAACTCCGTTTTTGTCCATGGATGAACAAACAATAGGAAGGACACAAAAATTGGAAGTGCATGAGCCTTCAGCACAGTCGTGGAGAGAAGAAGATCTGCGTGAGAGGATGAACAGCAAAATCGTGGGTAGAGTGTGCGTGTGGGTGAGGACTGACAGTCCTGTCACCCCACTTCCAAGACCATAATTGCCTCAACCACCAGTAGCCTTTCTTAATGAAAGTGGTTGGAATAAAACAAAGGAAGAAGACATATGGGTTTTTTTTTCTCATTGGCCAAGGTTGACAATTTTCCCCACCCCTATCCTTGTGAAAATCATGCCCCTTTCTCATTTTAGTTGCTGCGATCGTAGCTGGTCGGGTTCATTTTTAATTATAGATGCATATTTGCATGATGACCGTCATAATATATGCCGCATGCCCCGATATACCATCGGTGACAATTCAAATCCAAAACATAACATAACCAATCAATGGTGGGGCCTTAGCCTTTAGCTCCACACCCTGATCATTTACAATTTATACATCATATACATCTAATGTAACGGGGTCAAAAACGGGACATTACATTCCCCTCCCCCTTCAATAGCACTGTCCTCAGTGCTTTACAAAATTTGAACAAAATGCTACACTGGTATCACCTCAGTGTTCTGCAGAATTGAACAAAAATGGATGTGCCAATCGCATGGCATCCTCCAACTCCCATGTAGCCTCTTCAGGTCCAAAGTGCTCCCATTGCACCTTTACCTGACCTATGGCTCCATTCCGGAGCATTGTGACCTTCCTGTCGAGGATGCGCATTGGATTGATTCGAAACTCTCCCTCAGGTTCCACCTAAATCACATCCCAATTTATCACATGTTTAGGATCATGTACATATCTCTTAAGCAAAGAAACATGAAAAACATTATGAGCTCTAGTGCTAGCAGACAATGCAAGTCCATATGCAACTGGCCCTATCCTTTCAAGCACTTCAAATGGCCCACAATATCTCGGTGACAACTTGGCACAACTTCCAAGCTTCAAGGAACTCTTCCTTGCCCTCACTCTGAGGTAAACATGATCCCCAACACTGAACTCCCTGTTCACCCTATGCTTATCGGCATAGCTTTTATGTCTGTCCTGTGCTACTTTTAGGTTCTGCCTGATCTTTACAACCTCTTGCTCCATTTCCTTGAGAAATTTTGGTCCAAGCACAATCCAGTTCACTGGATTATCCCAAGTCACTGGTGTCCTACACCTTCTTCCATACAAAGCTTCATACGGACTCATCCCCAAGGATGCCTGATGTCCATTGTTATAAGCAAACTCTACCAAGTGCAAGTAATCTTCCCACTTGGTTGGTTTGTCCATTACGTACATGCGAAGCATGTCTTCAAGTACCTGATTAACTCTTTCTGTCTGGCCATCTATCTGAGGATGGTATGCAGTGCTGAAGTTTAGTTTTGTACCCAAGTCTACAAACAACCCCTTCCAAAAGTTGGAAGTGAACTTGACATCCTTATCAGAGACTATTGCTTTCGGCAATCCATGCAATTTGAAAATCTCCTTCATGAAGATCTTTGCAACGTCGTCCGTCGTATGCGTAGACTTCACTGGTATAAAATGTGCTGTCTTAGTCAACTTGTCTACCACAACCATGATGGAATCATGTTGTCTCCAAGTCATCGGCAATCCTGTAATAAAATCCATGGAAATAACTTCCCATTTCCATTCCGGAACTGGCAAATCCTGCAACAAACCTACTGGATGTTGATGCTCAACCTTTACCTGTTGACATTTCATACATCTTGAAATGTACTCAGCCATATCCCTTTTCATTCCTTGCCAAAAGTACTGCTTTCTAGTTGTAGCGATTGTTTTCTGATATCCTGGGTGACCAAAATATGGAGCTTGATGGATTTCATCCATAATAATTCTCCTCAAATCTACTACATCTGGAATATAAATTCTACCTTTATAAGTGAAAAGTCCATCTTCTTCCAATTTATATCCCTCATACCTCTTCTTGGGACTTTGCTGCTGCAATTTGTCTTTTACTTGCTCATACAATTCATCTCCGGCAACATGATTGGCAATCTGCTGCCTCAAATCTGATTGGCAAATACTAAGAGATGCCACATGCATTTCTTGCACTTTCTTGCTGAGTGCATCAGCTACCTTATTCTCTTTTCCCTTTATGTGCTTGATTTCAAAATCAAACTCACATAAAAACTCCAGCCATCTTGCTTGCCTAGCATTCAGAGTAGGCTGATCAAATAGGTACTTCAGTCCACAATGATCTGTCCTGAGCTCAAATCTCCTACCCATCAAGTAATGTCTCCACATCTTGAGAGCATGTACTAGGGCTGCAAGCTCTAGATCATGAGTGGTGTAGTTCTTCTCATGCTCCTTCAAATTTCTTGACTCATAACATATCACGTGGTTGTCTTGCATAAGGACTCCTCCAAGCCCTTGTCCGCATGCATCGGTACACACCACAAAATCTTTCTCTGGATCTGCAATCTTCAATACTAGTACACTGGTGAGAAGATTCTTCAACCGCTGGAAACTTTCTTCACATCTCGATGTCCATTCGAACTTCATCCCCTTCTTTTGCAAATAAGTGATAGCATGTGCAACTTTGGAAAATCCCTCAATGAATCTCCTGTAGTATCATGCAAGTCCCATAAAAGATCTTACATCTATCACATTTCTTGGAGTAGGCCAATTCGTAATGGCTTCTATCTTTTCGGGTTCCACATATATACCCTCCTCTGAAATAATGTGTCCCAAATACTGAATTCTATCTCTATAGAAGTCACACTTGCTCAGTTTTGCATACAACTGATGCTCCCTGAGCAAACTCAATGTTAGTCTCAAATGCTCTTCATGCTCTTCCTCATTCTTAGAGTAAACGAGAATGTCATCAAGGAAAACAAGCACAAACTTGTCCAAATACCTATTGAAGACACTATTCATGAGGCACATAAATGTAGCTGGTGCATTCGTGAGACCAAACGGTACCACTACAAACTCATAATGCCCATACCTCGTCTTGAAGGCTATCTTATGAATGTCTTCATCCTTGATTCTCACCTGATGGTAACCAGACCTTAAGTCAATCTTGGAAAATACCCTTGCTCCTCTCATTTGATCAAAGACGTCATTAATCCTAGGCAAAGGATATTTATTCTTCATAGTAACCTTGTTCAACTGTCTGTAATCAATGCATAACCTGAGTGTACCATCTTTCTTCTTGACAAATAGAACTGGTGCTCCCCAAGGAGACACACTCAGTCAGATATACTTCTTTTCCAACAACTCCTGCAGTTTCATCTTCAATTCTAGCATCTTCGGTATACTCATTCTGTAGGGTGCCTTGGACACTGGTGCTGCTCCTGGCACAAGTTCAATTGTGAATTCAATGTCCCTCTTTGGAGGAAGCCCTGGAATCTCATCAGGAAACACATCCCTGAATTCCTGTAACACCTAATAGTCCTCCAACCTCGGAGTTTCATCTCCTGATGTTTCCAAAATATGAGCTGCATACAACTGGCAACCCTTCCTATAGAACTTCTTTAACTACATTGCTGAAACCTGCCTTACTGAAATCACCTTTGGAATGCCTTTCACAACTACTAGGTTCCCTTCTTCATCCATGCATTCGAAAGTCTTATTGTAACAGTCAAGCTTCACCCTGTGAGCTTCTAACCAATCCATTCCAATGAGAACATCATAGGAACCAAGTGGTAGCACATACAGGTCTATACAAGTGACCAACCCATTCATGACCAATGGACATTTCTCTATCATTTCACTAACCTTTCTCTTAGTTCCAGTGGCTAGCTGAACTAACCAAGACTTCCTATGCTTTACTTTCTTAGAAGCACAAATCTCCACTACTCTAGGAGTAATGTAACTGTGCGTAGAACCAGGGTCAATCAAAATAGAAACAGATTGCTCAACAATCTTACCTGCTACTTCAACCACAGTTGACTGGTGATCCGCTTGACAGTCCTCCAGTGCTGCATAAATCCTAGGAACTGCCCTTGCTACTTGACCCACTGTTTCTGCTTCTTGAACATTATAAGCTGGCCTTGCACCCTCGTTCTCGATTGGACAATTTCTACGCATGTGGGGTCCTCCACATTTCCAACATTGAAGTGGCCCTCTATTCTATTGTGGATCCTTAGGCTTTTCTCCTATCACTCCAACTGGTTTACTTGCAGCTTGAGATGGCTGTTTCTGCTGATTCCTAAAGCTAGAAGGTTTGAAACCTTTCTTGCTTTGGTCAAAATTATCATTCTTCTTGTCCTTCCATGCCTTATGGTAATCTGGCTTACCTTTGCTTTGCTCATAGCAATACTTAGCCTTTCTTATCGCCTATTCAAGAGTTCTAGGTTCATAGAACTCAATTCTATCTTTGTAAGACTGAGGTAATCCACTCAGAAAATGCTGGACCTTTACTTTTTCATCTCTGATGTACTGGACATACCTCAATAGCTCCAAAAAACTTATTAGCATACTCTTCCATGGTCTACTGTCCCAATCTCAGCTCATGGAACTCCTTAATATTGTCATCATAATACCTGTCAGAGAGGTATTTCTGCTTGAAATACTTCTTGAACTGTTTCCACTTAAGCCTCCTTTCACTAATCCTCTTCACTTGCTTGAAGTGTTCCCACCAAATGGATGCTCTTCCATTTAGATTGAATATGGCAACTCTTGCCTTCATCTTTCTTGAATAATCATGCACTTGAAAGTACTTCTTAATACCAAGAAGCCAAGCTTCAGCCTCTTGTCCAGTCTTTACCTCACCATCAAACGTAGGAGGTTTAGTTTTCTTGAATTCATCTCGAGTGCAATCCCTATGGTGTCTCTTTCTTTTTCTTTTATGAGAAGAAGAACTGGAATCCCCGCTAGATTCTTCAGAATCAGATGTTCCACTAGAAGTTCTTCTCCTTCTCCTAGTACTGCTCTTACTGCCTTCTGGTCTTGCTGTACCTCGTCCAGAGTCTATATTCCTTTGCAAGTCTATCAAACTCTGCAGCATAGCAGCATTCAAGTGATGCTGCTCCTCCTGGGATTTAATTAAGCTTCTCATAGTGGCTGCAACATCTGACGGTGTCTCTCGGAATATCCTTCCATTAGACTCTATGTCGTCATTTCTATTACGTACATTTTCTCCCATGGAATCTTCTTCTCACTCGTAAGAATCCCGAGCATCATACCCATCATGAGTTCTCATACTGAACCACCACTTGCTTATCAAACGCACTATCTGGAATACTTCCCTTGAAGGTGACTAAGACTCTCCAATGTGTTAGTAACACAATTGTTAGATGCATAATATTGATATAAACCAACATTACTTACCTTCTCTTGGAAAATTATAAATTACGAGTTTTCCAAAACATAGAATTTTCTCCATCAAAGAGTGTCTATCTAAGGGGGATGATGGAGGTCAAGGGGGCTTGCCCCTTTGTGGCTTCCCTGCGCCACTGCAGGGCGGGTCGAGGGCAACGCCCTCATTTTTTTTGTTTTTTGTTTTTTTTGTAAATTATTGATTTTCGTGCAATCTAGTGCATAAGATCGCTGCCACTTCTCTCCTTCTCAGCCCATGAGAATCCACTAGAAAACTGCTTGAAAATCCCACTGAAAACAGTCAAAATCTGCTGAGAAATCCCATGGAAAATTCAAAATTTCCTTGCACAGAATCGGCTCTTGGCTGTCTTTCCACATCAGAAGTCTTAGCACTTTCGCTTCCGCAACGGTGGCACACAAACCACTTTCACTTCCGATTGGTGAACTAACTTTTTGACTAGCATCGGCATCGGCAGTCTTTCTCATCGGAAGACTTAGCACTTTTGCTTCTGCAATGGCGGCTCATGAAACACTTTCTCTTCCGACTGGCAGCTATTTACTTAGAAAATTTCCACTTCAGGCGTTGGCGGTATTTGCATATTGGAAGCCAAATGACTTTGGCTTCCGTAATGGCGGCACACCAAAGGCCAACTCCTTCCGACGACCGCTCTTTACTTGAAGAAATTTTTAACTTTTTGGCACCGATGGACTTCTGACATCGGAATCCAAATGACTTTGGCTTCCACAATGGTGGCTCGCCAAACCTTAACTTCTCCCGATCGGTGACTGTAGCCTTAGATCTTTTGGCTTCCGCAATGGCGGAAGTCCCTTCTACTAATTGTTTCGATACGGAACACTTAGACAAACTTTTCGCGGCTTTCTCCAAACTATTCCAGTGTCGGAGGTCTTTATCATTGGAAGCCAAATGACTTTGGCTTCTGCAACGGAGGACACTCAATCACTTTTCTCTTCCGATTGACGTCAAATCACTTGGAAAGCTCCCGTGATTTTCTTCCCCGTCGAAAGACTTAATGGTTTGGACTTCCGCAACGGCGGACGAGAAACCACTTTCTCTTCCAATTGGCAGAAGTTCACTTCGCGAACTCTTCCGCAATGGTGGAAGTTTTTCTGCTGGCTCTTCCGACTATTCCAACACTTGGACCATTTTCTAAATTCTTCCCCATCGGAAGACTTAACGGTTTGGACTTCGCAACGGCGGAATTCAATTCTGCTAATGGCCCGACTGTTCAACACTTCAACAAAATTTCTGAATTTTTACAGTCTTCCATTGCTTGCTGTTGGGTAGAAGAAACACTGCCTCTATCACTGCAATCCTTCAAGGCTCATGCAGGCCCATGTTGCAACATGAGCTCTGATGCCATACTGTCATGTCCCCATGCCTCCGACAGCAGGCTAAGAGCCCCATGAACATATGCATACACAAAATTGCTGAAATAGAATGCTTAAACTTGTATATTGAACTAGAATATGCTCACATAAATATTTATCATGCACAGATGCAATCATCTATCAGACACAACGGAAACATCATACATTCAAACAAGCATTCATGCAGCATGTTCATCATATCATTAACAGAAATTAAGGTTGCAGAAGTAAAAATAGACAAGAGAACTTATCTTTTGATGAACTCGTTCCGCAACCAGCTACGTGGCTACAACGTTCCACCCAACCATAGGCCAGCATGCTCCTTAATCTCTCAGCAACGCTTCCACCCTTGAGCTGGGCATGATTATCCAAGGAGTAAGGGAACATCAGGCTTACACGTAGCCAAGGATACACAAAAACACACAGCCAAGCCAACAAAGTTGGGTTTATCAGGCCATCAAGGAGTTGGGAAAGGCTCAATGCTAAGTTGGTGAGCTCATTACAGAGCCAAGAACACCTACACCAGAACTAGCCTGACCTCTAAGACACCCAAACACACCCAACACAAGGAATCAGTCCCTTCTCTGCTACACAGTCCCTTAGGCCCTGCATTCCCTTCCATTGCTATTCAGGGGTGATGGAGAAGAAGGCCAGCCCTCTAGCTCTATCTGTGTGGTTTCCAGCCACCAGGTTTATCAAGCAAAACTAAGCGCCCATCCTTGCTCCCAATACAGTCTGAAGACCAACCATTGCACTCAAGCAATCAATTTAGCTATCACAGCTTAAACTAGGGAAAATGACTTCAAACCATCTACAACAGTCCCCAAACGTAATAGCAAACACAGCTCATGGCCCGGGGAAATTAACAGCCCCCGAAATGCATCAGTGGACGTGGCTCACAATGTGGGGAAAACTCAACACATCCTTGGGAAATGAAGTCACTAGGAAAACATACATAGACCATGCTAGGAAAGAGATTATAGTTCCCCAACCTCGGCGTGAATGAAAACGACAACGCAAGACCCACGAATCAGTCCATGAGGGAAGAATATAGCCAAACCATCCGTAGATCCACAGAGGAAAAATACATGGATAAAAACCAGGAAAATCCGGTGCGTGGAAAATAATCCAACCCTGTGAGGAATGAACAAACAATGGAGGTCCTGCGTGAGGAAAAACAGCTCCGTTTTTGTCCGTGGATGAACAAACAATAGGAAGGACGCGAAAATTGGAAGTGCGTGAGCCTTCAGCACAGTCATGGAGAGAAGAAGATCTGTGTGAGAGGATGGAACAACAAAATCATGGGTAGAGTGTGCGTGTGGGTGAGGACTGACAGTCCTGTCACCCCACTTCCAAGACCATAACTGCCTCAACCACCAGCAGCCTTTCTTAATGAAAGTGGTTGGAATAAAACAAAGGAAGAAGACATATGGGTTTTTTTTTCTCATTGGCCAAGGTTGACAATTTCCCCCACCCCTATCCTTGTGAAAATCATGCCCCTTTCTCATTTTAGTTGCCGCGATCGTAGCTGGTTGGGTTCATTTTTTAATTATAGATGCATATTTACATGATGATCGTCATAATATATGCTGCATGCCCCGATATACCATCGGTGACAATTCAAATCCAAAACATAACATAACCGATCGATTGTGGGGCCTTGGCCTTTAGCTCCACACCCTGGTCATTTACAATTTATACATCATATACATCTAATGTAACGGGGTCAAAACCGGGACATTACATTCCTCTTGTGAGGATTCTTCTCCTGAGGTGAATCCACAGGTTCTTGAGGTTCTTCTAATTCTCTATCCTCTTCCTGAATTTCTTCATTCATGGTTGTATCATGAATTCTTGGTGCTTCTGTTTCTTTAGGTTCTTCAGCCGGTCTCTTTCTAGATTTGATGTAGGCCGAATCTTCATCAAATGTTACATCTCTGCTGATGTCGATCTTCTTGAATCTTGAGGAGTATATTCTGTAAGCATTCGAGATTTTAGAGTTTCCTACAAATATACCCTTCTTTCCTGAAGGATCTAACTTCGTCCTCTTTTCTTTCGAAATGTGTATGTATACAGGAAAGCTGAATATTCTGAGATGGCTGACTTCTGGTTTCTTACCGAAAAAAATTTCTTCAGGTGTCTTGTTCTCTAGTACTCTATGTGGAGTTCGGTTTTGTACATATACCATTGTTCTGGCATCTTCTACCCATAGATGCATGGGAATATCTTGATCATGAAGCATGGCCCTTGTTGCTTCCATGATCGTTCTATTATTCCTTTCTGCAACCCCATTCTATTGTAGATTATATGGAGTGGATAACTCCCTTTTAATCCCTGAGTCTTTGCATAGCTCTTTGAATTCTTTTGATGTGAGTTCTCCACCATTATCTGATCGAAAGGTCTTGATCTTGTTTTCTGTGTGGTTCTCGATCAAGGCTTTGAATTCCTTGAACTTGCTGAATACTTCATCTTTGTTCTTCATAAAGTATATCCATGTCTTCCTAGGAAAATCATCAATAAAAGAAACATAGTATACATACCCGCTTAATGAACTGGATGACATTGGACCGCATACATCAGAGTGGATGATTTCCAAGATTCCTTTTGCCTTGCTCTCACTACTTGGAAATGTCTTCTTTGTTTTCTTCCCTTTCGCACATCCTTTGCAGACACCGTTATGTTTTGTCTGTATTTCTGGAAGACCTTCAACAACTTTGCTTGTAAGTGGTAGTGCTCTATAATGCACATGTGCAAGCGTTCTATGCCAAATTTCATTTGGTTCTACTGAGTCATCAACCAAAGCTTGTTTTGGTTGGCCCTTCAATTTGTATAGACCTCCTTCTTGTTCCCCAATTACTACTGCATCGTCAATAGTATTTCCCCTTGGCCACATGAGGACTTGGCCATCTACAAATGCAACACTCATTCCTTTTCCATCCAGTGTAGATATGGAGAGGAGGTTTTTCTTTAATCCTGGTACAAACGATACATATTTCATCTTCATAGACTTCCCAGAGTCTATATTATATGAGGATTCACCACTACCTTTTATTGGATACTAGTAGTCATCTCCAAGTTTCACCTTGTGAGATGATTCATGTTCAGATATTTTCACAAAGGATTCCTTGAATCCTTTCATATGTTTGGAAGCACCACTATCTATAAGCCAATCACTACCTCCATGTGTGATAGTTCCCGTGAGAGCAGAAATCAAAACATATTCTTCATCACTTGAAGAGTCATCACTATCTTGTATGATTTTCTTTGTGGAAGGTTCATCATCCTCTGCAGCATGAGCATGATGTCTTCTCTTGTTTCCCTTCTTCTTGTGAGAGCTATTTTTGTTTCTAGGGAAATCTCTTGCAAATTGTCCTCTTTCATCACATGTATAGCAAATGTGCTTAGACATATCTCTAGGCTTTCTAAAGTTACTCTTTTGGTGAGAGTGCTTACCTCTGTGATGGCTAGTTCTGGTTTTCTTGGATTGTACTGTGAGATCTTGATCTTCACTTCCCATCTTTTATTCTCAAGATGATATCCTAGCATCTTCTCGTGTGCATTCCTCCCATAGTCTACTGAAATTGAATAACTTCTTTTTGGCATAGATTCCTTGAATAAAAGAATCCCATGATCTAGGGAGACCATTCAATGTGGTCATCACAATTTCTGCAATCTCCACTTATTCATCTACTGCTTCCAGTTGTTCCTTGATCTGAGAGACTCTTGAAAAATAATACTGGATGGTTTCCACATTCTGGATCTTTACATTATTCAATTGGTTTCTCAGAGTCATCTTTCGATTTATTTTCTTCCCTTCAAACAGTTTGGTCTGAGGGCATCAAACATAGCTTTAGGTGTCTTTAGGGAGGACACTTGTGGTATGAGGTGATCCTTTATTGAATCATCAATAATCCTCTTAGCCATGACCAATTTATTCTTGTGTAAGGCCTTAGCCTCATCTCCCTCTGGAACTGGAACCTCTTCATTGATGTAAGATTCCAACTCATTTTCTTCCAGGACCAAGGAGATCCTATACTTCCAGGCTTGGAAGTTATCTATCAGCTCACTCAAGCTTTTCATCAAGATTTGTATGATGAGACATATTAACTAAGAACCTCAAATGGAAATACAAAATATTTAGATCTTACCATGTTAAGATGTCGGATCTGGATCTGGAGCTAAATTTCTGTAGAGCTGGTTGAGGAGCAGATTAGGATTTGACTTTCCCGGAGTTCTACCCACCCAAAAACTTTGATCTTGATCTCTAAACTTCGATATTGAGGAGGAGATCAATCCAGCCATGGGATCACTCAAAAATTCCACTTCTATGGAAAGCCCTAATTTTCGACAGTAGTGTCGGGTCAAAAACTTGAAATGCTCAGAATTAGATTCTGCTTCGACAGAAAGATGTGCCCTGGAGAGGAGAGTAAATCCAACCTTCTTTTGCTAAAAATCTGTGGACAGAGGTCCAAAAAGTAGGAAGCCCTAGTTTCCGCAGCTGCACAGTGTCTTCTTCTCAGGTTAGGTCTGATACCATGTTATATTTTTATCATTTAAGCTAGCATTAACTTAGGATCTTATTTGAGAGAATAACAAGCACAACAATCAAACACATGATACAATGAGCACAAAGATTTTCCTCGGGGAAACCATAAAGGAGAAAACCGCACAACTTCCTCAAAGATAGAATCAACACCAAAAGTAAAGCCCCAAAAAAAGTAAGATGATCTCTCGATAGCAATAGTCTCTCTCTCTCTTATCCCAACTACTTCTTCTCTCTCAGCTATGCGCTACAACTGAGTGTGTGATAAATAGAGAGGCTCATTCTCTATTTATACTAATTCTCGACTTAACAATAACTCACTAGGGCCGAATTCTCTAGGAGAGTCTAATAACCCTAGGGCCCCATAACTGCGAGGACTTTAACCCTTGAACAATAGGAGGGTTACCCACAATGACTTGACATGACTTGTTTACATTATAAAACCTCTCGATGGGAACATCGGGGCATGACATGACTCAATTACATTACAGATACTTCCTAGAATAAACATCTCGGTTCAATACATGAAATATACAAGGGAATACATTCTGAAGTTACAAATACATCAACAAAAAGATCTTTACACTCGAGCCCTTAATCAAATATCCATAATTTTAAACCATTCTACACAAAGCTCGAGACTCTGCTAAATATTTAGACACAGAGGTAACATGCCTAAGATATTGTATGGATTACCCATGGAAGAGTATCATATACAACCTTATAAACACCCACAAGCCACGAATGAAAGTCTCCTTTCACCTGCAATTCAAAAAAAGAACTAATCAGAAGTATGCTAAAACCTCAACCTGAAGCAAACAATAGTAAATGATGCAAAAGTAGATAGAGAAAATCTCTTCCAAGTGCAAGGTGAGCCTATGCCTCCATGCTGAGATGAAACCAAGGATCGAAACCACGCAGACCACTCACAGTAATTGACCAAATGAAACCCAAAAAACAAAAGACCCAAGCTTAGGTTTTTTTTCCCCCATCCCAAGGAGCATTAACTACGCCACCCTATCCACCACCATCATCGTAATGTTTACCCACATGCATATAGTCCAAACCCCAACAATTCTATTTTGGATTAAAACCCCCTTCAAAACCCTCGTTGGCATAATTAAGCCATGGTTTCATTGTATATGGAAGGAATATGCCAGGAATGGCTTACCACATAAACCATAATACTTTACAAACTTTAAATATAATGTTGGTTAAGTCTTAGGAATTAAGCCTATAACCTTAGGCATTAATACAAATCGAATTATATGTTATAAATACATAACAGGGGATAAAAATTATCACAGGCCCAATCCATAATGACAATGTCAACCATAAAATATTCAGGCCTTATAAACCCCAACTCTACATAAACAATAACGTAACCAATAGCAGTAGGAATAGTTAGGTGAGGACTTTAGTCCTTTTTGTCTTGTATAGGCATAGGATAATGTAGAGTGGATAGCATGCCGTAGAATGTCAAGTTTAGCTATCGTAGCGATACTTCGCCATCTAGTGAACCTACACAAAGAAAGGAGAAGTTTTCATTAGTTCAACATGAACTAAGTAAACCCCGTAACAACAGGAGAACCAGTTACCTCTCTAAGTGGTCACATAAGGGATATAAATCTCGCTACACCATCCCTTGACCTTTAAAGATAAGTTAGGAATTTCCATAAACAATGACAACTTTTATAACCCGGAACTAAGATAACTGAACAATCATACGCACATGCATGATAAATTAGTAATCAATAAGTAGCATAATCATTTGAAACTAGTTCAAGTAAAATAAACATAGTACATAAATACATCAATAACTACATAGGAAAACATATAGAAATGGTAAGGACATCTTACGACACTTCGAATTAGAAAACAATGACTGACATATTCCATAGAAGATGAATTAATGTCAACAATAGGTAGTAATTAATTAGCCTACAATTTTTTTTTCCAAATTTTTGGGACATTACAAGTGGTATCAGAGCCCAGTTTCAATACTAAGAGACCTAATGGGCCTGCTAAACATTAGTTGCAGAAAATAAAGTATGTTTTGAAATTTTGTTAACTAACATAAATTCTTCCTGTTATTAAAATTTTAAATTGCAAGATTCAAAGAATAGTTGATATCACAAACATAGAAGAATACAACAGTAGGCAAAGAAAACTAAATTCCCCCACATGGGAAGAAGAACTAGTTGTTGTGACATACTGAAAACCATACAAAGTCTTCAAATAGAATTATAGAGTTTCAAGGATGATAACATGAATGAAATAAAAGAACAACAAGAAATTAATGAATCCTTGCTGTGAAACATGACGGGAGGAATCCCGCATGGAAAATCGACACATTCAACCAACAAGTTAAAAAAAGAGTTCTGTTATAAATGGGTCAACAACGCAAAGGAAGAAGGAAAACAAGAACACACCCCTACACCTCCAGAAAGAGATTGTCATAGTATTTGTAGTGATTCTTCCCTTTCTCCTTGCAAAACTAAACAAAGTAATGATGAAAACCTCAAGGGAGAGTTCAGAAAGATAAGAGCCCCAACATATGAAGGGGAAACCAATACCGGGAAAAAGATGAAGAATGGATTCTCGGTACGAGAAAATACTTCTGAGTACACAACTGCTCGAGTGATATGAAAGATCGTCTAACCATCTATAACTTAAATGGAAAATCAACTAGATGGTGGAGAGACCTAAAGCATACCAAGAAAGATGAGGTAAAAGAAATACAATGGAGTAACTTTCGCAGAATTTTTTAGGAAAAATACATGTTTGAAAGATTCTTGGATAGAAAGGTGAAATAATTTCACGAGTTAAGGATGGGTTCCATGACTATGGATGCTTTTATTAACATATTTTTGGATATGTTACATTATGTGCCTTTCATAAAGGACAAGAAAGTGAACATACAATAGTTTTTAGGATGTCTTCCTCCCAAATTTCAGGAGAGGAGTGAATTTGATATCCCTAAAACATTGGACACCACCTTACACAAATATAGGATTTGCTATGAGCATTGACAGCTGAGGAAAGAGAACATCAACAGTAGCAGAGATAGGTCTAGGACCTTCTTTGACAACTCCAAATCAGGTTTCAACCCAACACCTTACATAAAACATAACAACATTTTTCCAGCCAATAAGAACTTCAACAAAATAGGTACAAAGCCATATGTACTCGCACTGGATGCTAACAAACCAGTAACAAATGGGGGAGCCAATGTTTCCCCACTGCAAATCAAATGCCGTAAATTCCAAGAACCCCATTATGCTTGAGACTATAAGAACAAGACCAAAGGAGTCTTTCACAACTTACAAGAAGAACCAATGGTAGAGGACATAGTTGGAACACCGCGGATTTATGCATCTTTGGATGGCTAACAAGGAGACCATTAGGATACCATGGTTGAGATAAAAGGTAAGGTTTCTTACACTTCTATTTCAATATTGATTGACCCTGGTGCTTGTCGAAGTTATGTATTGCCTAAAATTGTTGATGTATATAAACTAGACAAAGTTAAACATGAGAAACCTCGGATGGTGCAATTAGCCACATGTACGAAATGAAAGGTTTCTGAAATAGTTAGAGATTATGAGGTAAACCTGAACAATTTTCCTGCTAGAATAAGCATGAACATCATACCCTTAGGATCGTATGATATAATTATCAGCATGAACTAGTTGAAACAACACTGTGTCATGCTCAATTGTTTACACAAGTCAATCTTCTGTATAGATAGCCAAGGGAATCAGGTAAAGATTCAATGCATACATAAGAAAGTTTTCATAAGGCAAATATACGCTTTACAAGAAAAGAAATGCATTAGGAAAGGCTGCAAACTGTTTGTAATAAACATCTAGGACATAGAATCTGAAAGAGAACAACATATCGAGGATTTTTCAGTTCTCGTAGACTTCACAGATGCATTTCTAGAGGAGATACCAGGATTACCACCGAAACGATACCTAAATTTTTCCATAGAACTAATTCTGGGGTTAGTTCCAGCTTTAAATGCCCCATTACTGCATGATCACACCAAAGTTGGTTGAACTCAAAATGCAGTTGCAGGAGTTGATTGAGAAGGGATATATCTGACCCCGTGTATCCCCTTGGGGAGCACCGATACTTTTCGTAAAGAAGAAGGATAGTACGATGCAGATGTGCATCGATTACCGCCAACTTAACAAGATGACCATCAAGAACTGATACACACTCCCTAGGATCGATGACTTGTTCGATCAAGTAGGAGGAACCAAGATATTTTCGAAGAAAGACCTGCGATACAGGTAACATCAGGCATAGATTCGCAATGAGGATATTCATAAAAACTTCTATTGTACGAGCTATGGCCACTATGAGTTTGTAGTAATTCCATTCGGGTTTACCAATGCACCCACGAACTTTATGTGTATGATGAAAAATATCTTCAGTAAATACCTGGATAAATTTGTTTTGGTCTCTATAGACGACATCCTTGTTTACTCTAAGAGTAAAGAGGAACAAAAGAAGCATCTCCACATAGTGCTACAGGTGTTACGGGAACACCATCTCTATGCCAAGTTTAGTAAATGTTATTTTTACAAACAAAAAATACAGCACTTGGGTCACATCATCTAGGAGAAGGGGATAGTTATAGACCCAAAAAAAATTAAAGCCATAGAGGATTGCCGTACCCCCACTAGTGTCACCGACATTAGGTCCTTTTTGGGATTAGTTGGTTACTACCGAAAATTTATTGAGAACTTTTTGAGGATATCTTGTGCCACGACTGCTTTGCAAAAGAAGTCAAACAAGTTCTTATGGACAACCAAGTACGAGGAAATTTTTCAAAATCCTAAGCAACTTTTGACGAGTGCACCAATACTATGAATTGCGGATCCCGATGGGCATTTTGTTGTTTGTACAGATGCAAGAAAGCAAGGGCTTAGAGGAGTCCTCCTGCAGAACGATTGCACAATTTGTATTGAATCAAGGAAGTTAAAAGAACACAAATAGAATTACCCCACCCATGATCTTGAGTTAGCAACCATCATCCACTCCTTGAAGATGTGGAGGCACTACCTCATGAGGAAGACATTTCTTCTGAAAATAGACAATACAATTCTGAAGTATTTATTTGAGCAACTGGATCTAAATGCCAAGAAGACCATATGGTTGGCTTTCCTTAGCGAGTACCATTTCATGCTAAAGAATATACAGGGAAATGACAACAAATTTGTTAATGCTTTAAGACAACGAGGTCATATGATATATGCGGTGACTTTAAGTCAAACTGATTTGGATTTACATGAGAGGATTAGAACAACCAAGATAATATAGTTTATTTTCTGGTGCATATAAAAATGAAGTTTTATGAAAAACAACAAAACAGAGATTTACAAAGATTTTGGCATGCAAATACAAGAATGGGTTTCACAATTTCTAAAATGCATTTCGAGAGTTATAGCATTCCCGAAGAGTATATGGTTATATTGGTGTGAGAATTTGCATATGATTTGATTTGACTACCACTAACAGAACGACTATTTTGTTTATGTCATAAATATAACTTTTCATATGATGATGTTGAGTCATCGAGGAAGTGGGAAAAGAAGTGGCGCGGGTCGTGAACGGTGGAAGTCATCGGTTTGAAAGAGCGATTTTTATGGGCGTGTTTATACGTTCTGTCTGCCCTTGTTGTAGATTGTTTGTCTCTAGCACCTCGCTATTATGGAGGATGATTGAAGAGGATGAGTGAAGAGGATGAGGATGATTGGCAGTTGATAGGGCAGGTTTCTAGAGCTTAGGAGCACACCTTCACGTTTTCGGGAGTAAAAAAAATGGTTTCCGTAGCTGGTGGAAAACTCTATTAATGTATAAGGCGTTGAGAGAGAAGGGCTATGTTGCCAAGTCAGTCTAACAAAAGGATCTACAATCGATATAAGGATGGCATAAGGATGGCCGAATGAGGTTTAATTAGAGTGCTTCAACTGATTTGACATTGTAATAGGAATATAATAATTCAAATACACTACATCAACTATGCACCACTTCAGTGGGCCTAATGATTAAGAGCATGTGTTTCCTCTTATGAGATGGTAAGGTATGTACACCTCTATATACTTTAATAGTTAAATCATTGCCTAGAAGGGGTCTCTTGTCCCACAAACAAAGGGGTCTCATACACCAATTGGTGTCTCGCTTGGCGGTAACCTTAAAAATATATTACTACTACTACTACTACTACGACTACTAAACTAGAAAAACAACTTATCATTGTTTCATGTTAAATGTATAAGTTCAGTGGGCTTAATGATTAAGAGCATGTGTTTCCTCTTAGGAGATGGTTAGGTACATACACCTCTATAGACTTTAGCAGTTAAATCACTGTGTAGAAGGGGTCCCTTGTCCCACAAACAAAGGGGTCTCATACACCAATTGGTGTCTCGCTTGGCGGTAACCTTAAAAATATATTACTACTACTACTACTACTAAACTAGAAAAACAAATATATTACTACTACTAAACTAGAAAAAGAACTTATCATTGTTTCATGTTAAATGTACAACTTCAGTGGGCCTAATGATTAAGAGCATGTGTTTCCTCTTAGGAGATGGTAAGGTATGTACACCTCTATAGATTTTAGCAGTTAAATCACTGCGTATAAGAGGTCCCTTGTCCCACAAACAAAGGAGTCTCATACACCAATTGGTGTCTCACTTGGCGGTACTACTACTACTTATCATTGTTTCATGTTAAATGATTATTAAGATACTTATTCCAAAATTACATGTTCCTAAACACTCCACTTTATGGTTCATCATGAGGTAATGAACCTGTGGTGGAAAGTAGAGTCAAACAAGAGAAGGCTGGGCTTTATCTACTCAACCCGTGTCGTGATCCAACCCTTCAAATTTACCCAGAATTTGAGTGCACCTGAATATATATCAAGGACTTAAAATGTCAATTACTCAATGGAATAATTAACCATAAAAAAACCTGCATCAAAGTCATTTTTAAAATCCAATCTCATAAAAAACCAAAAACTAAATTTAATGTTTAGTGCGATTTAGAGTATAGAATTTCCGATATCTTTACAATCTAGACTTTCCAAGATCTCAGAATTCATAAGATCTTTACACTCTAGAATTCTAGACGTTGTATAAGATCTTGGAAAATTCTTATGAATTTTGCTGCACATTACAGTCTTTACATTACGTAGGTGCAAAAGAATTGCACATATGGATGGAATTGGGGATCAAACTTTATATATACTAGTGTGTTCTATGTGTGTTCTAGATTGAAGATATGTGTGTTCTATTAAATATATACTAGTATGTATTTACATATTTTGTAATTGGATTAAGTGGATAAGGATTAAATGGTTGAGAGATAGTTATGGAATGGAAAATATTTTTTTATTCTTCATATTCTTTTAATTAAACAGGTTCAAGTGCGAGTTATCCATGCCTAGCTACATGTTATCATTGACAATCTTCTTGTTATCCATTTATCAACTATAAGCTAGTTTTTATATTATTTTTACTTTTATCTCACATTCTTATAGTTGTCTCCCATGAACTCTTGGTTATCCGTTCATATATTCATTTTTTTATAATTGTTTATTTCGAATTTTGAAAGATTACCATATAATCAATCTCAACATTACATTTCTAACATTCCCCTCCGTATATGAAAAATCATATGTCATAGTCCACCCCAAATCTCAAATAAACTTAAAAATAGATTTACAATCAAATTTTAAAAAAATCACACGTCAAATTAAAAAATAAAAAATAAAACATAGTTATGAAATAGGTTTTTTATGTTAAATTTTGATGTATTTAATATTAAAGATATGCGTAATATAGTATGTATATATTACTTTAATTGTTTTAAAAATTAAAAATGAAAATATTAAATCATTATAGGTCTTTATTACTAGAATAGGTGTTTATATTTTAGAATATGGGGTGGATTGGCACCTAAGCTTTTACTAGAATACATGAGGATGAGACAAGTGTACTCCATAGACTAATTTTATAAAACTCGTTCCAAATTCCAACCTTTTTAATTAGAAAAAGTAAAAAACAAGTAACAAATAACTTAATATATTAATAAGATAATATAGTTATTATCTATAGTTAGAATATTAATATATTATATATAGTTTTTATATGATAACATATTATATAGTTATTATATATATTCTATAGTTAATATAAGTAATATATCAATATTAACATTAAAAATATTTTAATATTAATATCATAAGTGTAATGTTATCGATTCAAGTCTTATGATCTTAGATATTGTGAGGAATGCACTTCTTCATAATGTATGTTTACTAGCAATATTTTATCTCTTGTTTGAATCTAAGGGTTTTGTTGGAGCAAACACATCTATTCATTTTATATAATTGTGTTCATTATACTTCATTCGTTATCCTCAACAACATCATAATTTATAATGTGCATCATTTACATCATTTTTTGGAGGAACATGCAAAGAGTGGCCCAATACCACGCATACCACCCATTATTATTGCAGACACAAGGCATTTGCTTAGAGACATTCTTGTGTGCCAAGTGTTTTACACAAAATCATTTTAAAGGCATTGAATGTAGTATTTCCTAAACTCATACGTTTTTCATGTTGAAATAATAACATTTGTTTCCTTTACAGCATTTCCATTTATATCTCAATTTTTCAACAAGGAGCAATGGACATTGCACTATCTAGTCAAGCCATTTTTATGACAATGATGATGATGATATATTTTTAGTGTGAACTTTGATTCTTGGTCTAAGAGTGCTAGCTCAATGGAAGAGCACTTGCC
>LPNX010487131.1:0-33691 GCA_001517045.1 Pseudotsuga menziesii
CAAAAGTGGATTTCTCATATGGGACTAGTAGTGAGGATAGAAATTGGCATTTAGGTAGTAGTTACAAAGCTGTGCAAATGTGAAAAATCCCTTGTACATAAAGGATATTGTTCAACTTCGAGAATATTCAAGCTTAAAAAATCCTCAACATAACATGTAGGGGAAGCTAAAATATTAAACAAGTTAACATTCAAAAGGGATGTTGAATGAGACTAGATGTTGAGTGTGAGGAAATGGATTCTAGATGTGTAGATGCCTTAAAGTACCTAGGTTTGTGTATGAGCCCTTTTTATGTCCTTTTTTGATAGTCAAATGAGGCTGTTTGGGCTCAGATTTGACAAAAATGTGCCCAGAACTGCTTAGATACTTCAGAGCATCATCAAATTGGCATCAAAATGGTGTCACCCCCTCTTCAAGAGTGATTAAAATCCCACGTGGGCACCCATAGAAAATAGGGGGTAACGCAGGGTGGTTTGCTTGTGCTCCTATTTCTGTGAATAGGTTCGAATATGAATGATCTGTCGAATGGACCATGTGTCAAGTTTTACAGGTAAGGCTTTAAAGTAACTACTTGGCTTCTTATCTATGAGGCATTGATTTTTCTGTTAAGGTCTTTTACAGTGCTTAGGTTGTTGTGGAAAAATCATGTTTTTTTATCCATGTTGATGGTAATCCAGATGATATTTGTTAATCTGTGATGCAGATAAAATGTATACAGCAAAATGCAGGCAATGTTTTGATATCTAAGGGGTTGATCCAAATGTTTGGTTCTTTGTATGCTTGGATAATTGAAGAATACTTTGATGAAAATAAATTGTAACGTGTAACCCTCTAACCATGAAATATTTTCTTTGGCTTTAAGAATTTATGAATTTATCTATAAAATTTAATTAAGATATCTTAATCTTGGCTCTAAGAATTTATGAATTTATCTATAAAATTTAACTAAGATAAAATCTTGATTACTAGATAAGTTTGATTTTTTTTTAAATTACAACTTTAATAACATTTAATAAAAATCCATTAAAAACAATAATGACCCATGGATTTACTGTTACATTTTCAAATGAAAAGAATGATTTATTTTTGCATATCAGCATTGAAGGGCTCACTATCTACTAACCCTTCGAAGTGAAATGGGACCCTGCACTTCAAATTTGATCCCTGGTAGGGTTGTATACACAATCCATTTACCGAATGCTTCCAACTTGTTGATATTCAATAACATAAACAATGCTTCCAACTTGTTGATATTCTGGCAGGTTGGGGGCTTATAAATATTTAATATAAATTTTTTTTTTAAATTTACTGCCGTCGCTTAAGCGACAGCTATATCTGTCGTTTTTGCGACGCCTTGCCATGCTATCTGTCTCAAATGCGACGGTTATTGGTGATACGTGGCGCTTAAAAATTAGTTCTAGTTGTCGCAAATGAGACGACTCTTCTTCATCTCCGTCGCTTAATCGACAGCTATCTCTGTCATTTTTGCGACGCTTTGTCATGCTATCAGTCGCAAATGCGACGGTTATTGGTAATACGTGGCGCTTAAAAATCAGATCTATCTGTCGCAAATGCGACGACTCTTCTTCATATCCGTCGCTTAATCGACAGCTATATCTGTCGTTTTTGCGACGCCTTGTCATGCTATCCGTCGCTTAAGCGACAGCTATATCTGTCGTTTTTGCGACGCTTACTCTCTAAAGCAATGGTTTAAGCGACGGTTATACCTGTCGCTTATTCCGACGGTTGACATTTAACCAACGGTTAGTTAAGTGTCGCTTAACCGACGGTTAGTTAAGTGTCGGATAGCCGACGCCACGTGTCCGACGCTTGAGAAAAAATCAAAGTGTTGTACATGCGACAGGAAAGTGTCGAAAATCCGACATGACGGCCGTCGGATTTTGGGTCGAAATGTAGTAGTGTATGAAGTCTCATCGCATAGATGTGCGTACATGACTAAGTCACTACAATGGATTGGCACAGAGATCAACGAGATTCCATCATTTAATGGTCTAATAGATATCCAGGACTTTCTCACACAGTTTGAACAACAAATTCCTCATGAGCAGAGGATTGCAGCTATGGACCTTGCAGTACGAGCCACACCTGCAAGATGGTGGTATCCACATAAAGAAAATATCGCATCATGGGATGATATTAAGAGATTGATGGCGATCAGATTCTCTACCGACAGAGAGTATGTCCAGCAGAGATACACAGGAGAAAGTGACCCCAGGTCACATATTCAGACATGTGAACGAAATTGGTCAGACATTCCTGAGGATGAATGGGTTCACCGATTCATTCACACTTTGGACATAGTTCCAAGGAACTCGTACACAGAGACTGAATTGCGCAAGGGAATGACTACATGGCCACTTATGATAGACAGCTTTCTACTCACCTTCGCTTTTGAATCTGAGTATCCAAGTGTTGATCAGGCCCTAGATGTAATAAAGATTAAGATATTTGAGGATTGTACCCTATCAGTACACACTCAACCTAAGTGGGCCATCTAGTTAGAAGATGCGCTCGAGTGCTCTAACTTCGAAGCAGAACCAGTAGATGAGGATCCTCGCAACATCAACATTCTGGAGTCATAGGGGACATGCGACGTTGATGGGCCGAAGCTACAAATTCCAACAATCACAAAACCGATCAATATTGGCACAGACACAGAACCAAATTTTGCCTCTATTGGAGACTATTGGAACAATGAAATAGTCGGATAGATTGCAAACTTGCTACATGATTATCAGGACCTATTTCCCACCAAGTTCACAGAGATGAAGGGAATAGTCGGAGACCTGGGAGTAATGAGGATACCATTGAAAGAGGATGCTAGACTAGTTAAGCAGCGTCCATATAGATTAAATCCGCGCTATAAAGAAAAAGTTAAGGATGAGATTGATAATATTCTAGCGGCAGGCATCATTGAGCCCATAGAAGAGAGCGAATGGGTTAGTCCCATGGTCGTGCAAGAAAAGAAAACCAAAGGAGACATCAGGATCTGTGTCGACTTGCGTAAACTCAACGATGCATCGCTTCATGATCCATTTTCGACACCTTTCACTGATGAAGTATTAGACAATGTGGGAGGACAGGAGGTCTACTCCTTCACTGATGGCTTTTCAGGCTATCACGAGATCAGAATCCACTCAGAAGATCAACATAAGACCACTTTTGCAATAGAATGGGGCTCATTCTAGTATACGGTAATGCCCTTTGGTCTTAATAATGCATCAGCTATCTTTTCTAGAGTAGTAGTTGCTGTATTTAAAGAATACATCTATAAATTCTTAGAAGTTTATTTTGATGATTGGACTGTATTTGGATTAATTGACAAGAACATAGGAGATTTAAGACTAATGTTAGAGAAATGTAGGCAGTACCAGATTTCTCTAAACTTGAAAAAATGTATATTCTATGTGCCATTTGGTATTTTGTTGGGTCACATTGTTTGCAGGCAAGGATTGATGGTAAATCCCACAAAGATTTCCATCATTGTAAATCTTACAGCACCCAACTCAGTCAACCAATTGGAGGAAAGTACTTGGTCATACCGGGTACTACAGAAAATTCATCAAAAGATACGCAAAGATTACAGTACCGATGGAAAAAATGTTAAAGAAAGATGTAAAATTCCTATGGAATGAGGAATGTCAGCAGAGTCTAGACACACTTGAAGAGAAGATGGTTACAACACCCATCTTAGTATTTCCAGACTGGACTAAGCCGTTTCATGTACATGTGGATGCATCTGGCATCGCACTAGGGATTGTTTTAACGCAACCAGGAGAAGGAGGTATCGATCATCCTATCGCATACTCCAGCAGAAAGCTATCTACGGTAGAAAAAAACTACACCATGACAGAAAGAGAAGGCTTAGCTATGGTGTACGTGCTACATAAGTTCAGGAACTACCTGTTGGGTGCCTTGTTCAAGATGTTTACTGACCATTCCACATTGAAGTATCTGGTCAATAAGCCAGTGTTAGGGGGAAGAATCTGCAGATGGTTACTCCTCTTTCAGGAGTATGATTTTGAAATCATTGTGAAACTAGGAAGATTGAATGCCAGACCTGATCATCTGTCATGGATAGACTCAGGAGAAGAGCCAAGTAATCTAGAGGACAATTTGCCAGATGCACAGTTGTTTTCTATCCAGATCACAGATGAGTACTATGCTGATATCATTCACTTTCTCACTACAGGATGGGCACCTGATGAGTTTACCAAGAATCAAAAGAGGTAGTTGGTTGTTAAAGCAGTAGACTTCACCTTGATCGTAGGACAGTTATACAAGTTAGGTCCAGATGAAGTCCTGCACAGATGTGTGATGCTACAAGAAAAAGAGGCTATTATCAAAGAAGCACATTCAGGTACCCCAGGAGGTCATTTCGCAGGAAAGCCGACTGCACAGAAAATCCTAGCTGTAGGATTATGGTGGCCTACGTTGCACAAAGACACTAAGGACTTTTGCAGATGCTGGGATATCTTCTAGAGGGTAGGAAAACCTTCACGATGAGATGAAATGCCACTGCAACCATAGATTACACTGTGTGCATTTGACAAGTGGGCTATAGACTTTGTGGGTCCTATCAACCCACCAGGAAAACGAACTGGTGCGAGATATATCATCACTGGAACAGAGTACCTCACCAGGTGGGCAAAGGCCAAAGAAGTAAGAAATTGTGATGCTGCTACAGCCGCACAGTTCATTTTTGAAAACATCATTAGTAGATTTGGATGCCCAGTAATTTTGATGAGTGATCAAGGCACACACTTCTTGAACCACACCATTGAGGCCTTGATGGAAGAATTCCAGATACAGCACCATAAGAGCACTCCCTACCACCCACAAGCTAATGGTACGGTGGAGGCCTTTAACAAGATTTTAGAAAATGCTCTTACTAAGATCTGCAACAACCAAAGGAATGATTGGGACCTCAGAGTTAACGATGTATTATGGGTGTATAGGACTACATGCAAGAAACTTATAGGACACACACCTTTCAGCTTGGTGTATGGACAGGAGGCTGTTATTCCTATGGAGTATATTCTTCCCAGTTTAATAATTGCTCAGATCACCGGGATGGCTGATACAGACACGGTGCATGAAAGGTTAGCGCAACTGCTTGCCTTAGAGGAAGACAGATTCATCGCCGAATTCCATCAGAAAGTGTAGAAGGCACGAGAAAAAGCTTGGCATGACAGACACATTAAGAGTAAGACTCTTCAGATCGAAGACCTAGTACTCCTCTATGACAGTAAATTTATTAAGTTTCCAGGGAAGTTCAAGATGCATTGGTTGGGGCCATATCAGATACAACAAGTTACAGAGGGAGGAGCCGTTCAGCTCAGCAAACTAAATGGGGATCTTCTTCCCACATTGATTAATGGCCATAGGCTTAAGCTCTATAGTGACAGCCACTCCACCTCTCGGCCCTATCTTAGACAGCTTATGACGGTGCAGATGTCCAGTGTAGTTGAAAGGAGGCACCGCACCGGGAATTAGTCTACACCAGCAGGTATTCTAAGTATAAGTAATCGCATAAGGACGGTTCATTTTGGGCAAGACATTAAGTGGCTTGCGGGTAAAAAAAATAAAAAAATGCTTAAGTTTGTTTTGAGCAGGTGATGCGGTGTGGCATCGCAGCAACGCAATGTTTCTCCATGCCACATACCCAGTTTTGCAATGAGACATAGGGCTAGTCAAGTCACCTTCTGACATGCAGTTAATGAAGAAATGATCGGTATACCTTACCATAGATCTGGAAACAGCATAATCAATTGTCCAGATTTGGCAAATCTTCGACGAGACTGGTGCCTACACACAGACACTTCGAGGGAAATTGATCGGATTTCAGCATTTATTGAGGATCAGGATGACGGGTGTGGTCTCATCCATGTAATTAATACGACCGACGCATTCAGCCTAGATGACCGTTGCATCCGGGATTATCGCCTTTGGCATAAAAGCAGAAATTATTCATTTGGGAGGGTTACATTTGCAAAGATCTGAGAGCTATAGAGTGCATTGTTAAGTTTTCCCTATGCCGAGCTAATTCTGTTACAGAGTGCTATGATTTCCATATTTCACAACCATTTCCCATCCAGAGTATTCCACTGAGTGGGTTCTGTCCGAGGAGGAACCTATAGAAGCAATTTTGGAAAGGTTCGAACGTAGTGTCCTTATAGCTGCTATGACGACGTCGCCTAAGGGTGTCACACCAAGTTCATCACAGACCAGACAATTGCCAAGGATGAGGAGCCACTCTCAGATAATAGAAGAATCCAGTACGGATCAGGAGGAATAACTTCATAGTGCAATAGACTACATTATGCCACGAGTTGAAGGCACACCAGAGGTAAAAATTCCCAAGAATGGTAAGTTTCTTGTTCCCATACCACAGATTGATTCTTGAGTAAAGGAAGATGGAGATCTATTAGGATATGTCGTTGTTGTTAAATTTATAGATTATAACCTAGGAGATGGTAAGACATATCCTCAGTTTCGGCTGGATCAGTATCTTACGATTCAGAAGAACCCAAGGACAGGTGCAGATGAATATGTTCCCATGTAACATGTCCAGATTCTTGAGCGCTCAGACCTGCTCAATCTGTTAAGAATACCACATTTTGGAGGAGGCACAGAGGTTAATGCCGTGGTGCACATCCTACTTTCTTGTGAACATGGAGGTTACCTCTGGCTTGGTAACAAGGTCGACCTGAACATCGACCTGATACACCGCATCACCGGGCTGTCCAAGACTGGTCAATACCCGAAGACAAATATAACAGGAAAGACCAAGGATTCCAAGCTATCACCAGCCCTAGTCACCAAGTATAAAATACAGAGAGGAGGTTGGGCTTATGACATCGCAAGCTTAACAGACAATACACTCAGATTTACAGCTAGTCTGCTTGCAGGTAGACTGTTAACCAAGGTTCACCCAAAGGAAGTCACAGGATCAGTAGTTAATCTTGCCATACAAGTTGCAGAGGGGGAGAAGTTCAATTGGTATTTATTTTTGTTAAATATGTTTCAGCAAGATTGTTTGACAGCTCAAGATGAGGCAAACCACCCCTTCCATTTCTCGTGGTTGCTTATACTATGTGCATTCGTCGGGTGGAAGGAGCCGCCCCATACCCAATTTCGACAGCTAGTGAGTGGAGAGCCCAGAGGAGCGCGCTATACAAACTTATGGGAGACTAGCATCCCAACCAAGAAAAAGGTCAATATGATAGTATTCTATGAATACTATAGGCTCCTGAGGAAATTCCTCCAAGAAACACCACGAATCAGCAAGGAGACTGTGGACACATATGATAATCGGCTTGATTTTATGGTGGACCGCCATAGAATCTACCTGAGGCCAAAAAGTTCTAAAAGAGATAATTGGGCTAATGGTTGGTTCAGGATGATAGTGTAGGATGTCAAAGATGTCATTAAAGACTTTGATGACGACTGGAAGCAAGCATTAGAAGATACCACACCACTACCATCAGGTACCGCACAGACAGACCCATCGGACAAAGGCAAAGACAAAGTGGAGTCCCAGACACAAGATGCAGAAGAACTACCACTGGAGGGACCCAAGAAGAAAAAACAAAAAGCTACAAATCCAAGTATGGAGACTAAATTGACAGACTATGACTATGAACAAATTGCAGCAAGAATAAGGGATGAAATGGGTGACACATTTAAGGTGATGCAGGCATCACAGGGCAAGCTGCAGGAGGCGATAGATCAGCAGCTTGGGGAGTTGAAAACAATAACCGAGAAGATTGCCATACTCCACACTCAGTTAATCAAGACACCCGTAGGAGAAATTTCAACACAGCCGATTTCCCACAAGGATATCTTGGCAAAGGATCGCATCAATACAGTCTTGATACCACCAGAGAGCATCCGATTCCCTGCTTCAATGATGGACGTACCGATACAGATTAGTGTAGCTAGGGTTTTATCCCTAGCTTGTGCGAATGAGCACCTACTAAGGAGAAGTGACTCCTTAGTAGCAGTTTAGTAAAATGTAAATAAAAAATGCTAAACAAAAAAACAAACTACTCTAAAGATATGCATGAAACAAAACAACAAAATGTAAAGAATGGTTTTTATATTGATATTACCTTCAATGTGAAGGTTGGTGAAGTTCTTTGCAGTGATCCAAGACGGTTGCTCTGAGCTCCAGCCTGCTCCTCCTTCTCCGATGGTGGAAATGGGCCAAAAGGGGCTCTCAATGGTGAAAGTAGCTCAAGCGTGAGCTAGGGTTTCTAGAGCTGTTTTGGCAGAGTAAGGATGCTTATGATTGTGGATGTGAAATAAGGGGTCTCCATCACTTATTTATAGTTTTTTAGTGGTGGAGTGCTGGCCCATGGTTTTGGAAACCATATGGTTTAGGGCAGCTGTTTAGGGTTTTTTCCTCCTTTTCCTCATTATTTTATATTTTTCTTCCCTTTTGGGGATTTTTGCTATTTTAGAGGAATTTTGGATATTTTTGGAGGAAAAAAAGGGTTTTTTGGCCTTTTGGAGGCTTTTTAGATGGTTTTATGGCCTTTTGGAGGCTTTTTAGTGGGATTTTCAGGGTTTTTAAGGGAAATATGGTAGGAAAATGGACAAATGAGCCATGTAGTGGGGTAGATGAGGTAGTGAACACTTTTTGGGTGTTAACAGATTTCCCCCTGATGTGCGAGGGCAGGAGTTCATCGTATGGCCGATGGACATCATAAGTCATATATGGTTTTCCTGGGGTGTGAAGAAGAGACGAAACAAACTGAAGCCCGGAACAACGATCCCGAACCAACTGTAAGAACTAAAAGTACATAACCTCAATAATGGATGAGGAATCATCTGATCATATGGACGAGGTGGGCATTCCTATGCTCGTATCAGGATATAACATAAAAATAACAATGGGGTCCTGACATATACATGGCCTCAAATACTGAATGAGGAAGAATCTCAATATATGGACGAGGCGGGCATACCCATGCTCGTATCAAGATACATAAACATAAATGTGAGTCCCAAAAAGAGGGACCTGTAGGATGCCATACTGCTCGGCTGGAACATACTGCTGGGCTGATCATGTGTGAGCTGAAAAACGGATACACTGGAATGACAACAGTGCTACTGAATGTGGTACCAAAGGAACTAATGAGCTGCAATGACAAGGGTCATACTCGCAATGGTACACTGAAATGGGTACTCAAGGAAGCACGGAACTGAAAGACTTCCGAATACAATCGCCAACGCATCCCGGACATCCACAGGAACATATAACTGGGCGTTTCGAAGTGACTCACCAATGTGCTAGAGTCGGGGGAAATCCGGGGTCTTCAACAAATAATGGAAGGGATATAAATCCTGCGTGATTCTCAATGATGCGATCAAGGTGCTGAAGTCGAGCATGTGAGAAACAACCATTCGGAGAGGCAATGATGACTCCTCCCAAAATGGTCCGTAGGCACTCACCACAGATGGTGATGGGTCCAAGGCGCAGGGGCTTCTGGGTCTATCCTTTGGAATAGAGGGGCTGTCGTCGACAGAGGGAGACCTGCAACTATCAAGGCAATGATGTTTCCTTGATAGGAGCGCACGGTGGAAAACCGAAATGTGATAGTACTGATGGTAGGATTGATGAACTGGGGGGAATAATTGGGCAAGTAGAGTGGGTGGACTCAAACTTCCTTTGTTCAGAGTATGATGGCGGGGATGATCGGGCAACATATGAAACTGACTGGTGGTAAGGGGATCATAGCTGTTATTGGATCTGGGAGGATGACTAGGTTGAGGGAGACTCAAGCTGTGGTAAAATGGCAGGAGACTGCAGAATACTCTGAACAAAGGTGACCTGATTGGGGGTGCTGCCGAGAGGATCGATCATAGCGCCAAGGGGCACGGGTGGACTTCTTCATGGGTTAGGGAACTAGAAGAAGTGTGTATATAAAATGGTACTATCATGTGGATTTATACGAGCGCAGGACAGTTCATGCTCGTGGTTTCTTTCAATTTTAAGGAGTCTAAAAGCAATAAGAAGACTCGGAAGTAATGAAATGGTACTGTCGTGCGGATTTTTCGACCCCAGGACAGTTCATGCTCGTGGTTGCTTTCAATTTTAAGGAGTCTGAAAGCAATAAGAAGACTCTGAAGTAAGAGAATGGTACTGTCGTGCAGATTTTACGAGCCCAGGACAGTTCATGCTCGTGGATGCTTTCAATTTTAAGGAGTCTGAAAGCAATAAGAAGACTCTGAAGTAATGGAATGGTACTATCGTGTGGTTTTTTACGAGCCCAGGATAGTTCATGATCGTGGTTGCTTTCAATTTTAAGGAGTCTGAAAGCAATAAGAAGACTCTAAAGTGATAGAATGGTACTGTCGTGCGGATTTTACTAGCCCAGGACAGTTCATGCTCGTGGTTTCTTTCAATTTTAAGGAGTCTGAAAGCAATAAGAAGACTCTGAAGTAATGGAATGGCCAGGCAAGGAGGAAGTGTTTAATCAAGGAACAGTTATGATGACCAAGAATGAGGGTGGGGGGGAACACTGGTGGGCCTCCTTACGAGGTGAATGAATGGTGCCAAAATAACGAAACATTTGCAGTATGAAAGGAGTGGATGGCTCATGTAAAAAGTGTGGAACAATCTGATGGCGGCCGATGTGGCGAGCAAATCGAGGCAGCAAGGTGTCGGGACACAACGTTGAAATTGTACCAAGTGAGAGCAAGAAATGATCTCAAGAATCATCACGAGCTCAGAAAAATGAATCCGGTGATATAACAAGTGTGAAAAACGGAGAACGGCCAATGGGGCACGCAAACCGAGGCGACTAGCAGTGTCTAAAAAATGGGCGAAAAATGACGTAGAAAAAAGAACGCAATGAGGTGACCATCGTGGCGGTCTCGTCGTGCTGATTTCAATGGTGGAAATGGTTCGTTGGAAGGGGAATATAAGACCCATGCTACAGAAGCCAAGTTAGGAGACCAGCGACTTGCACCATCAGCAAAACCAGTGTAACGAGGTGGAAGATGGTCCATTTGTGGGCATGCAAAAAGAATGATGAATGTAAGATTATGGTAAAGAAGGTGGAAAACAAAAAGAGAGCAAACTGTACAAGGCGGACCCATGAGGTCACGGTTTCAGTTAAGGGTAAAAACGTTTAAGATACAACCCATTATGGGGGTTACGTAAAGGGTGGCCTTCAGAATCGGCTAAAATGTATGCCCCCTTGCCGAGGAAAGTCTGCACAATGTAAGGGCCTTGCCACATGGATGCAAACTTTCCTTTACCAGTTTTGTCGTGGGCTTGGTCATAGGCGAGGACGAGGTCCCCTTCACGGAAAGTTCGAGGGTGGACATGTTTGTCATAACCGACTTTGGAGCGGTTTTTGGCCACTTCGATGTTCTGGAGAGTGGCACGATGATCTTCATCTGCTTGTTCAAGGGATAGCAAACGTTGCTCAAGGGGGGAGGTATCGGGGAGGATCTCAACGGCGATATGCAAGGAGGGTATCTGACACTCGATGGGGAGGACAGACTCTACACCGTGAACGAGATGAAACGGGGTAAAACCAGTGGCGGTCTTGGTGGAGGTACGGTAATCCCATAAGGCAGGGAAAAGCATATGGTGCCAATTGGACTTATGCCGGTCAACAGTGCATTGGAGTATGGTTTTTAGGATTTTGTTAACAGCTTCTACTTGACCGTTCCCTTGAGGGTAGTAAGTAGAGGAAAATTGGTGTTCAAACTTGAGGAGGGTGGATAACTCGCGCCACACGGAATCTTCAAAGTGTGATCCATGGTCTGATACAAACTGTTTAGGGACCCCGAATCGAGTGATAACTTGGTTAAAAAAGAAACGGGCAGCAGTGTCAGCGGTACAGTTGAAGGTGGGCATGGATTCTGCCCATTTGGTGAAGTAATCGATGGCGACAATGATATACTTATGGCCATTCATCGATGGGGGTCGACACTCCATGAAGTCGATGGCCCATTTACAAAAGGGACCGACGGTGATGACTGGGTGTAAAGGAGCAGGTGGTGTCCGGGCCTTAGGAGAAAAAAGTTGGCAGTTATGGCAATGCTTGACCGCAGTGATGCAGTCAGTGAAAAGTGTGGGCCAGAAGTATCCGGTGCGGATGACCTCTTGGGCAGTGGCCATCCCTGAGAAATAACCGCCGCAGGCACTGCTATGACAATCATTAAGGACATGCTCAGCTTCCTCATGTGTAAGGCAACGACGGAGAATTGTGTCAACCCCTTGCCGGTAAAGGACATCTCCTAAGAGGAGGTAGCGAGAGGCCTGGTGATGGATACAACGACGTCCATTATGAGTGACTGTGGGTCAGAACTTCTACGTGCGTAAGTATAACAAGATATCACCGTACCATGGGTCATCAGACGAGATAGTGAACAAGTGATTGTCGGGTAACTCATCGGAGATGGGTGGGGCCGGGAGAAAGGAAGGGAGATCAGTGATGAGCTGGGCAAGCGCAAGGGATTTAGTTCTCTTAGGTGTTCGGAATGTGAGGTCATATTCTTGGAGGATAATGACCCATTTAGCCACACGACCTTGCAGGAGCCACTGGTTTAGGAGATATACCATGGGGTTGGAGTCGGCGATGACTGTGGTATGACTAAGTAAAATGTAGTGTCGCAATTTTTGGACGGAAAAGACCACTGCTAGGGCTAGTATCTCCTCATATGGGTAACGTAGGGGTGGGCCAGACAAGGTCTGGCTGACGTAGTAAATGACGTGCTCTTGGTGTGAGGTGTCTTCTTGAACCAAGACTCCGGACACAACATGCTCGAAAGCTGAGACGTAGAGAATGAAATCCTGAGAAAAATCCGGAGGGGAGATCAAGGGGGCTTGTGTGAGGGCTTTCTTGAGGGCTTCGAATGCAGCTTCTGCTTGCTTGTCCCAGACAAAGGGGATGTGGGTACGGAGGAGGCGCAAGAAACCATGAACAGTTGTGGCGTAATCAGGAACGAAGCGTCGAAGGAAATTGGATCGCCCTTGCAAGCTTTGGAGTTGCTGGAGCGTGCGAGGAGAGGGAAGGTCTAAGATGGCTTGGTATTTCAGGGGATCAACAGTAATTCCTTTCTGGGAAATAATGAAACCCAACAATCGGCCTGCTGGAACGTAAAAGACACACTTGTGTGGGTTCAAGCGGATCTGATATTTGTGACAACGCAGAAAAACTTGTCGAAGGTTGTTAAGGTGGTCTGATCGTTTCCGGGAACGAGCTGTAAGGTCATCAAGGTAGACGAGCAGGATATGGACCAAATCATGAAAGCAATAGGTCATGGCCCGCTGGAATGTGGCACCAGCATTTTTGAGGCCAAAAGGCATGACGCGATAGGCAAAGGTGCCCCATGGGGTAGTAAAAGCAGTTTTGTACTGGTCTTCCTTTCGAATTTGGATCTGATTGTATCTGGAAAAACCGTCCATAAACGAGAGGACTTCATGCCCCGCACACACATCGATGAGCTGGTCAATAAATGGCATGGGGAAATTGTCTTTGGGACAGGCGCGGTTTAAATCTTGAAAGTCAGTGCATACTCTAATGGTGCCTTATTTTTTGTTAACGGGAACAGGGTTTGAAACCCAGGTGGTATAGGCAATGGGATAAATGAAGCCTGCCTTGCGAAGCTTCTCAATCTCTGCTTTGACAGCTGGGAGTTTTGAGGGATGAATGGGACATTGTTTCTGACGAACGGGGGGAACGTCAGGCCATGTGTCAATGTGGTGCTCTATAATGGTAGGGTCAAGACCGGGCATTTCGGTGTAGGACCAGGCAAAGACATCACGGAATTCTCTGAAGAGTTTGTTGTATTCCTCAATCTCTTGCTCACTGCAAGAGGCTCCTAAAGTGATGAGTTCGGGGGAACTTCCTGGGGAAGCGATATCAATTTGGATGACAGGTGAGATGTTGGCCATATTACCCTCCTCGAAGGCGTCAGGAGTAGGAATAGGGTCCTTGAACCAGTCGACCTTGGGGGGAAGGAAGTCTTTGGATTCAACTTCAAATTGGGTAGCAGTGTTAGAAGAGCATTCATCTAGGAGAAAGTAGGAACGATGGTGCATGTCATCCCAGGGATACTCCAGGGAAGTGAGAGCCTCGAGGATCTCCTCATCAGTGCGGAAAGTTTGTGTCGTCAAATTGGTTGACGAGGGAGTAGCGGCGGAAGAGATCATATAAATGGTATTAACCTCTCCGGAAGGGGGAGAACACGGGGGGTGGATCTCCTCAATGGTGGGTGTACAGTCTCAAGATCCAGATTGTTCATCTCAAAGAGAGCTGCTCTGTAATCGGGGAGATTGGGACAATGATTTGTGTAATGCCCGTAAATATTGCATATGGCACAGGGGTGGTTAGTGCGCAAGGATTTGTCACGAGGCTTGGGGGTTGGATCTGTTTGTGTCAGAAATTGTTACTAAGGCTAGGGTAACAAGCCAACACAATCTCAAGAGAAAAACTCAATTCAAACTAGGGTTTAGGGTTTTGTTTATGTGTTTTTGGTTGTAAGTTTCAAGATCATGCAGGGAATACATTCAGAGTAAAAGAAACAACTAAATCATAGACATAAACTGATAAAGATGCCCAAACATATCACAAAAAATCCAACAAAGATACTATGCTGTCGTTCATACATTAAAAGATAAGCATTACCAGAAAAGACATCAACTAGCAATGAAATTACCATTTAAGAAGCAAAACATGCTCAATAACAAAGCCAACATAGACAAAATGTGGGGGAAAGAGTCATATATCACATTATTTCATCAGTAAATGTATACAAGAGTTACAGTACCAGTTCTCTGAACAAGTCTGATAGTACAAGCAGCTAGCAGACCTCTTGATGCTCCCAAAATCCAGAACCCTAACAATGTCTTGCTAACTCATTTAAATAATAAAACGCTCCCAAAATCAGTTAGGTTTCACCTCCTAACTACCTCCATCGATTCACTAAGTAGGTAAAGTAAAAAGTGACTTTTACAAAATTACATGATTGCTAAAAATAGCAAATGCTTAACAAAAAGTGTTTATGAAAAATAACCACTAACTAAAAACAGTTTCATATCTTCTTAGCTGCCTCAACAAGAAGTGATATTCCATCTAGGGCTCGAGACCTTTTCTTAGCTCTTTTATCCTTCTTCTCCATATCAATTATCCTCTTCTGCAAGTCTTCATTTTCCTGTTGTAAATGATCAACAGTCTTCTCCAGCTTTGCACAGTACCTGTCAGCAACTCTTTTCCTGCTAAGGACTTCCTTGGAAACTTCTGACAGCTCCAAAAAATGTTTATGCATATCCTGCAACTCCTCTACGAGCCCTTTATTAACTTTGAATAATCCATCATTAGTTTCTTGCAGGTGCTTCATGTGTTTCCTGTATCTCTGAATACTTTCCTGTACATCCTCTTCATCAAAATTTAGGATCTCTGATATATTGTCATCCTGCATTAAAAGATCTGAAAAATCATCATGAACAATTGATTCTACTAAATATCCAGCTTGCTTGAGAATAGCTTGATCCTCTTCATCCAATCCATGATCTCCAAGAATATCTGCCTTTGCTTTATCTTCTTCCTGCTGCTTGGTAAGTCTATCTTTAATTTCAGCAATTATTTCAAATAATTCAGACCTAGGCTGTTCACTTTCTCCTACTAACTGTGATCTTGTTGTCTCTGCAGGTTGGGAAGAGGAGGAAGGCTTGACAGTTCTCTTTCCCTTACCTTTACTGCTCTTTTCAACAATTTCTGTTTTTTCACTAGAGGAAGAACTAATCACCACAGCTTCCTGTCTGGACTCTAGTTTGGGTTTAAGTAGCTTTTTCATGTTCCATCTCAGCTTGTTAGTAGGTCTGGTTTTTAGAATTCTGTATGCAGCTACATTTATCTTTTTCTTCCTCTTAGATTTTGCTAATTTTACCCTTGAGGTAGGAAAGTCTCCATATGCTTCTGTACTTGGCTCTGTCACAACAATCTGCTGTTCATCCTCCAATAAATACCCTTCATCTTCAGATAATATGGTAAGAGGGCTCCTTTTTTTAGTTTGTAATTCCTCTTCAGGAGTAGCAGCTCTCTCTTTATCAATAGCCCTAGCTTGTTCAGAATGTGCTACTGGTGGTAATTTTAGACAAGGCTATATTTCTTCACCTGCAAACAATGAGTACTTGTTTCTCATGGAATCTGAAGCCACTTTAAGCTGACTGTCATCCTTTACTTGTTCTGCTACCTGCTCTGTCACCTTCTTTGCTTTAACCTCATCTTTACTTATAGATTTGACTGAGTGACCTAACTTTTTGATCATTACCTTCCACTTATCAGTCTGCCTTTTAGGCTGCTGATCTTCTTTTTGAGGATGAACATCTGACCAAAACAAAAAGAAATCCCAAGTTCTTCCTTCATGCTGCAACACTGTGGTGATGATCAGTTTGATGAGACCATGGTGAAAAAGTGACTGGGAGGTGTGATCATCATTTTGCTTTATCTTGCTTGACATCTTCTGCAGGATTTTTAAGAAAAAGAAGGGCAAATTCATTTTAGAAACTCCTACTATGTGTTGCAGGAACCTGAAATGATATTTAAAGACAAATGAATATCTTCCTTCACAGGTCACATAACTTTGAAGTATCCTTATGGGCTCAATCCACTCCTTCCTGAAATTTTGAATGAGGATACCCTTGTTCCAGTCAGGAATCACATTAGGCAATAGGTATCTTTGGGGTTCAAACTCAAAAGGCAATTTTTTAAACCAATGCTCCCCCTCATTGCTGATCTTAGTAGCTTTTGCTATTAGCTCCACAATCAGTTTGAATTTCAAAGCATCCATCATGATCATATCATCTTTGAGTCCCTTAGCAAACTTGCAGGACACCTAATCATTGAAACCATCTATCTTCTTGAAAAATTTCAACCAACCTGCTTGCTGAAACAGTTCTGCACAGTCAGGAAGCTTCTGGATCCAGGTTAGGTCAGTGGGCTCAGCCCTGTTGACCTTACCACTTTTGCCACTTTTCCCCATATTCTTCTTTCAGGAAACAAAAACAGTCTGGTTTTAGGTTTCCAATAGGTTTTACATACTGGTTTTTCTGCTCTTTGAATTCCTCCACAATCTGTTATGTACTCCTGAATAGGCCTGCAATGTCAATGTTCCCTTGTCTTCAACCATACAACCAGGTTTGAATATAAGTATACTGTGAGAATATATCATTTCATGAATAAAATAGTCATAAGAGCACAGAAACACTGCTCATTCTTCACAAATGCACCATCAAACATCATGTGAGATTTCTTTAGACTATAGACCACCCAAGCTCTTCATTTTTAGGGTTCAGGAAACGAGCATTATGATATACATTCAGACATGAACTCTTCTTTCAGTACAAACTGATTGAAATCATAGAAGACAGCACTTTGATTAATTTTCAATGTCCAGGCTGCTCAATTTAGTTGAAGACTGTCAGTGAATATGGCTGTTTTATCTTTAGTATTTGCTCTTCCTTCTATGCATCAAAACAGCTTCGATCCTCAAACCCTATATTTCTGACTGCTTCAGACTTTGCAAGGGTAACATCACATCATAGGCTTATCAAACCCATCAGAGACTATCTGTATGAGAAGAGAGAAAAGCACCAGTGTTTGCAATATATTCACCCTATCCACAAAAATGTCATCAAATCCTGTACATAAAATCCAACCTGTCTTCCAAGCATTTGATCATTATCCTCCAAACCATAGATTTTACAAGCTATGACCACCATCAACAGCTTCTCAAATGAACTGAAATTTTCTGTGTAAAGGATGAGTATAGCAAAACAGTCTATAAATCATTTCAAAGCTGCTCCCTGTAATCTGTGTTTCACATTAGTAGTAGGTCTGAGAGAAACCTATTCATTCAGTTCACTGAAACCACAATACACCACTCTCAGGGTTTTTTGAATGTAATGGAGAATAGACATCAACAATCTTCGTTTAAACTGTCACTAAAATTTCCTAGGCTGTAAACTTTAAACTTAAGAATTCTTTGCTGCTCTGTTGATGCAAATTCCTCGTAATAGCTTCAGATAGCTATTTCTGTGGTGAAGGGTTTATTTTATGACCTATTCTATCATCTTCAGCAACCAATTTCTCTAGATAATCGTGCAACGAGAAAAACCCAAATTTTTCAGTTATAAGGGTTTATATCAGAATACCTGTCAATTACTTAACTGTCGTGGCTTAAAGATTCATTTTGGGGTATCAACAGTCTCTCCTCATGCATACAGGTGTCTTCATATCATCTCCTTAATTGCAGGTGCGTGAATTAAGAAGCCCTAATTTCTTGCTGGCGTTAAAAACACTGTCTTCTCTTCACAGGAACACAATCCATCTCTTTAGCGTTTTTATATGCATTACGAGCACTCCTCTTCGATAATAATGCGTATAGAAAGAGAATTTCGCAAGCTTTAGCCGAGATTTGCTGATTTTGTTAAACTGATTCCGCATAATATGCAATGATGAACCTGCTCTGCTTCGTGACTGATAACCAACTAAAATCGTGTCTAAAATGTAGTAAACACGTGTCAAAACACTCACACAATACGATCAGTCACTTCCAGATAATAATCATGATGAAAATCTGCATAAAAATCGGAAAAACAAAGGGCCGCGATATTCTTGTAGCGCGCCCTTTGTTAAATTTTCCTCCAGCGCTACAAGAATAGTTGCTAGGCCAAATTTTCGTTGTTTTGCAACTTTCAGCTAATTTGTCGGAGGTTTTAAAAGCTGCTTGGTTTAAGAAACAAGTCTAACTGCTCTCTAAACACATTAATGAATCAACTTTGAGAATATGACCTTCTTTAACCCCTTTTAAAATATAAAAAAGCATCAAAAATCAAATAAAACCTAAAAGATTGGGCTCAAAACCTATTCAATCACCCATAGAGTTTCTAAGGAGACCAAAACTAAAACTTAAAACCAAAAAAATTTAACTGAGATAGATTGAAAAACAAACCAAAACTGGGGAAAATAAATAAAAAATGGAGAAAAAAATTACTGACTTAACAGGATCCAGGTGGACAACTGGGATAGTGGGGTCATCGTCAACCAGTTCCATGTGTGCCTGTAATGCCGGTAACTGAGGACATTGGTGAGTCGCATGGCCCAACTCATCGCATAGTGAGCATTTGGGAGGAGCACAAAACGCAGGGGGGTTTTTGACTGTCTTGGGAGGTGGGACAGCAGAGTAAGGTTGGGGCCCTCTACCCCCAGTTGGTTTGGTAGTAGGAGGGGGGGGTTCATGGAGGACGATGGGGTAGCGACACCGGGAGGTGGTTGACTAGTAGTGACAATGGGTTGCACCGGTTGCAGGACGACATCTGGTGTCGGTGGGGGAATGGGAGGCGAAAGATACCAAACGGGTAATCCTAAGGTTAAACCAGGGAGGCTGAGGGTAGCCATGACTGGGGCGCTAACTACTCCTGATGGAGGGAAGAGGAAAGGAATGGTATGGATGGGGGTAGCACCAATGTGGCTAGGTACCAAAGGGGGTTTGGGAAACAAGGGCGGTTGATTAGTAGGAGTTCGTGTATTATGGGACAGGGTACACAGGTCAGACACGTCAGTGGCGGGTGACGGGGGTGGAATAGATTGGAAGGTTGAGGTCATAGGTGCATCTGAGTAAACTTCGGGCCCCATAGAGGAAACAACTGAAGTGGTGGAACTCGAAATAGGTTTTTCAACCATGGGGAGAACATTTTTGGGTGCCGCGGGGGCATTGGGATCATAGTAGGTGAGTTGGTCGACCTTGATCACGCGTCCCTCATGGGGGAACATCATGGTATGAAAAATGGAAGAAGCAACCGCCCACATGGCGTACATGTAGCTACGGCCAAGTAAAAGGTTATAATCAACCTGTGCATTGATAACCTCGATGTCGATAAGGACGGTTTTTCCAGCCAGCTGGACGGGGACGTTAGTTAATAGGCCTTGTGGTTGAGCCGAACGGCCGTTGTAGGCTCGCAACACAGTAGTGGACGGCTGGAGAGGGGGGGATCCCAATTTCTGCCAGATGAGGGTGGACATGACACATGTAGAGGCACCTTCATCAATAATGCATCGATGGATGACAAAATTCCGAACGGAAACACAAACTTGGAACGCTAAAGTGGAAGGCATGCGGGGTTCGTATTGGTCCAAATCAAATTCCATTAAACTCGAATCATTTGGATCGATGGACCCAATGGCTGAGAGTAAAGTCTTGCGCTGCGAAGGGAAATTTTTTAAGACTTCTAACGCAGACATGGCTGCGGGGGATTGGGCTAAGTCATCGACAATGTTGTAGTTGGACGCAGCCCGCGTATTGGGGTTATTGTTGATACAGCGAAGCGGGAAACGAGGTTCTTTGGGAACGCCAACTAGTGGAGGTGGAGGTATACGTAATTCCTGATCAGTGGGATGAGCATTAGTGGGTTTATCAGCGGGAGGGGCTTCAGGGGTGGTTCCATATTAGGTCCGTCGGGTCTGGAGGTTGACCTCATCGGAGGACATCATCAACAAGTGGTGGGTACCTGAGTCATGCATGGGTTGATCAGGAGCAGCGTAAGTGATTTGTTGTTGGGTTGGTGCGTTGGCTTGCGGGGGAGCCAATGGTTGGGTGTTCACTACGCCTTGTGTTGGTAAGGGGTTTTGCAGCACCAAAGGTGGCTGCTGAGGTTGTGGGGTGTTGGGTGGTGCTTGAGGAGCCGCCTGCCCTTAGCGGTGGGCATCTTCAGCCCAAAGTTGCCGAACTCGCTCCATGTGTGGGAAAAAATGTGTGTAGTGGCCATAGACCCCACAAATAGAACAAGGATGGTTTGTTCGCAAATTGGGATTTTTAGCCTGCTTGGGCGGGCGATCAGGGTTTTGGTTAGCAGGGGCCGCATTATTATTATCAGGAGGATTAGGGGGTTGACTAGCTTGGTCTGTAGGTTGGTTATTCCCACGATTCCGGCCCTTGCCACGGTTTTGTTGGCCCTGGTTCCGTTGGTTGTTCTAGTTTTGCTGCGGGTTTTGTTGAGCGTAAACTTGCCCTTGGGCAGCAGGTGGATTCTGAGGTTGTGCAGGTGCTGGAGCAGGTTGCGGTGGATGATATGTAGGTGGAGGCTGCATAGGGGCAGCAACTTGAGGGGGTTGCTGATAGGGCTACGAAACAGGTTGTGGGTTTGCCGCAGGGGCTGCCTGTGGCAGATAATAAGCGGGTTGGGCTGGTGAAGGCGTAGGAGCTGGTGCAGCCTGCTGGTGGTAGTAGGTCTGAGGTGCGACCGGGGGGCGTAAGCGGGAGTCGCATGACCGAAACACTGCGGTGGACATGAGGGTCCATGAGAATGGTGGTGTGCCATGGGAGCATACGAGTTGGTTATTCCAGACTGGGAGGTAGCCTGCGAAAGGTCAGGGCCAAGGGTAGGATGTGCTATGGAAAATGGTTGAGGATGCGAAGACATACGGCCAATGATGCCGTCGGCAGCGTGGGATGCCCCTGGCGCATCGTGCTGGGAAGACTCGCCGCGAGGGGCGTCAGGTATGATGGTATAGAGATACCCTGACTGGGCATAAATGAGGTCAAATTGTTGGGCCTTAAGGATGGCCTCTTCTTCAGACTGGGGTCTTTCGGATGCCACATCCTTAGAAATGACAGGAAGGAGGGATTTGAGGAACCAATCTAGGAAGATACGGTCATCTAACTTAATCTTGCATAGGCTACGATGTCGACGCCAGTCATGAATGTGGTCCGTGATGTGGGTAGCCGTGTTCTGTCTGCACGATAGTAGGATCTCAACGCCCGCATCATAGCGGACAGGTAACTGGAAGAACTGCAGGAAGGTTGATGCAAGGGAAGCAAAGGTGGCATGGGTTCCATGGGGTTGCTCGATATACCACTTGGCTGTAGAGCCAGTGAAGGTGCGTTGTAAGAGACGGAGGCGGATAGAGTCGTCTACTATGGAGTTGGAGGAACACCATAGATGGAAGGACATAATGTGGTTTTGTGGGTCCTCACCTGCCTTTCCCTCGAACTTGGGGATGTCAGAGGGGATCTTGGTGGGCATGTGAGGCCACGCAAGTTCGTTGGTTAATCTGGCTAGGTCAGGCAGGTTGAGGCTAGCCATGAAGGGAAAACTGGAAGTAGGATGTGACACAGTAGTGGGTTGGACCAAGTTGAGGCCAATGCCCCCAAGTGGAGGGGTAGCATTAGGGAGGTTTCCCCCAAGTGGGGGAACTAAGGTGATGTGGGATGGTCCTGCACCACCCTGGGTAGTGTGAACCAATGATGGAGTGGGAATAGGTAGTCCTGCTGTGGGAATAGGTGCCGTGAGGGGAACGGTGGATGGGGGCCCCATGGAGGGCATACCCAAAGCAGGTGTGGTAGCTGGTGTAGTGGTGGATGTGCCACCAACGATCTCTAGCAAGACGGGAGTGGAAGTCATGCCAGCCATGGGGCTAGTAGGGGCAGTGTAAATGGGGTTCTCAGACTCTGGCTCAGAATCGGAGGTAAAATAAGGGGCGTCACTATCGGGTGACAGAGTCTAATGCCACTGACGAGTGGAGTCAAGTGACAAGGCTCGAGATTTATGATAGGTGGTATCAAGTGAAGATGATCTGTGTCGATGATGGGTGGTGTCAAGTGAACCGTGCTGTGGGGGTTGGCCCCTGAGGCACCGAGAATTTCTCGGAGACTCAATGGTGACAGATTGTGTCAAATCTCTGTGGGTTGAGGTGAGTAAAAAACAGCTCAAAAACCCTAATGCAACCAAGTGTGCAGAAGGAGAGCTCAAAAAATAGGGTACTCAAGCCAACAACCAACTCAAAACACCCAATGTAACAGCTGTGCTACAATAGGTGGAGTGTCAACAGAAATGGTCAGAATACCAACAAACAACAGGTTTCCTAAAAATAAAAATGGTGGAATCACTAGACCAAAAGGAGGTAAGGGAGCATGCAAACACCTAACTAAAAGTATTCTGACTCAACTAGACATATCCTCTGCAAGGTGATGAAATCCAAGTCAGACAATATGAATAGGAAAGCCAAGTGGCTAAGATATCCCCCTACCGGGAGGGACACCGGGAGGTCAATCCTAGAAGAATGGCAACTAAGATACCCCGTTCATGACACGTCCAGAAAGGTGAATCTGTCGTTTGGTCCTTTTACCGCAATACCCCTATACAGGGATATCCTGAGAACTACGAAAGGTAGCCCTTCAGTTACTGAATGGAGTGCGGTATTCCACTCAGGCCTCCGGAACCAATCTCGCGACTTCAACCCTCCTAAGGGAGAGGCCCTCTGGTAAACTGGTGGTGACCGTGCCAAAAAATACTAGGGGATTTTGGTTCCCTAATTGGACAATAGCTATGTCTCAAGTGTAAGTAACCAAGGGGTGTTATTGGAAGCCTATCCCCCCGATCCTACCTAACTACAAAGATTCTTTTGTGCTCCCCAAGTGGGGTTAGAATGTTGGTTGAGTTAAGTATTTTTTTAAGTCTCACTTGAATTAGGTGAAAGAGTGTGTGCTCGTGAGGTGATGAACCCGAAATAGAAGTGCCACACAAAGGGGAAACCTTCTAATAATATTGAATCCACAACTTTAACATGCAAAATTTTCTGAATTAAAATGCTGAAATTTCAAAACAGATTCTGTAAAATGGAACAGAAATGATGTTGCAGAAAAGGCTGTAAGGAAGTAGGGCTGCAAGTGGAACAGATGGCTGTGCAGATGTAGAAAATATTACAGCAAAAGGGGTTGGGTTCAAAAACAGTAAAATATACAGAAAGCAGACTGTGGGTTTGAGGCAAAAGCGAGTGGTCGGACCGCGGGTTTGAAAGAAACAGGCGCGGACAGGTTGCGGCTTTCAGGCCGACAGACGCGGTCTGTTCACAGGGAAGAGGCTGAAAGTCGCGGTCGGGTCGCAGCGAGGGGGCTGAAAGTCGCGTTCGGGTCGCAGCAAATGGGCGAAAAGTCACGGTCGAGACGCAGGAAAATGGCCAACAGGCGCAGCCAGATCGCAGCAAATAGGCTAAATAGCCGCGGTCGGATCACAGGTAACAGACTTAAATCTGTCGGCAGGGCGCTGGAGATGGTCTGATAGCCGAGGTCAGGTCATAGGTAAAGGCCTGAAAGACGCGATCGGGACGCGACTGCAGAGGGAAAAAGTGCGATTTACGGCGGCCGAAAGGGACAGCTGAAAGGAAAAAGCTAAATAATTTTGTAAACTGAAAACAGAGATTCAAAAGAAAACCAGTAGAGTCACCAAAACTGTAGCTAGGGTTTTATCCCTAGCTTGTACGAATGAGCCCCTACTAAGGAGAAGTGACTCCTTAGTAGCAGTTTAGTAAAATGTAAATAAAAAATGCTAAACAGAAAAACGAACTACTCTAAAGATATGCATGAAACAAAACAACAATATGTAAAGAATGGTTTTTATATTGATATTACCTTTGATGTGAAGGTTGGTGAAGCTCTTTGCAGTGATCCAAGATGGTTGCTCTGAGCTCCAGCCTGCTCCTTCTCCTTCTTCGATGGTGGAAATGGGCCAAAAGGGGCTCTCAATGGTGAAAGTAGCTCAAGGGTGAGCTAGGGTTTCCAGAGCTGTTTTGGCAGAGTAAGGATGCTTATGATTGTGGATGTGAAATAAGGGGTCTCCATCACTTATTTATAGTTTTTTAGTGGTGGAGTGCTGGCCCATGGTTTTGGAAACCATATGGTTTAGGGCAGTTGTTTAGGGTTTTTTCCTCCTTTTCCTCATTATTTTATATTTTTCTTCCCTTTTGGAGATTTTTGCTATTTTAGAGGAATTTTGGATATTTTTGGAGGAAAAAAAGGGTTTTTTGGCCTTTTGGAGGCTTTTTAGATGGTTTTATGGCCTTTTGGAGGCTTTTTAGTGGGATTTTCAGGGTTTTTGAGGGAAATATGGTAGGAAAATGGACAAATGAGCCATGTAGTGGGGTAGATGAGGTAGTGAACACTTTTTGGGTGTTAACAATTAGGCAACCTGTCAAGGTTAACCTCGCAGAGTTTCACATTGATTAGTTATAGATGATCCAGCAGCAGCTAAGCGCAGAGCTCAGAGGTAGAGAGCTCGCAACTTATAAACAAAACACAGAGCTGAAACAAAAGAATGCAGCACTCGCCACCAGCTTTCAGAAAAAGGTAGACGAGTTAAGAACATATGAAGAAAGAGAACAAGATCTCTCTCAAGTCCTACAAAGCATCGCATTGGAGTTACCCCAATGTAACATTGAGTTTGCCTTGCCTCTCCCACAAAAGGTAAGAAGAGTTGCAGACAGAGCAAAGGCTTTGGAAGAAATAGTGACCAAGATGGAAGAAACAGTGGCCAAGATGGAGGAATACCACAGAGCATAGATTGCTGAGCTTGAGGCTCGAGCACCAGGCACCCCCTAGGTAGACAAGGAAGCGAGAGTAGAGGCCTTTCGACTCACTTTCATATAGATGAAATCTCGCATAGACGATGCACTGTCAGTGCTAGCTGATGCGACGAACACATGGTCAGAGTTAGATGAGCCTCCTGAGAAAGTAGAAATCCAGCAAAGTATTCAGCAGATAGAGAATACCACAGCAACAATGAAGGAAGAAATTAAGAGCTTAGCAGCTCTTCTGAAGATGAGAAAGACGATAGAGATGAACCGCTTACAGTAGGAATCACAGCGGTTGAGAGAAAAGGAGATACAAATCAATGACCTGCTTCAACCATATCAGGAACAAATCACAAAGCTAGTCGATGCGGTTGAGCAGAAATTTAGGGAGTTCACTACCACCAGAAATGAAATTGATGCAACAGAAGACTCCAGTATTAGTCAAGCTATGCTTGAATCAACACAATAGCGTGTCACAGCTATGCAGAACGAAGTCGTAGGACTTCGGGACAAGTTTCAACGGACTTCACAGGAAGCCAAGGAAAATCCACAGCAGGAGAATCCCACAGGTAGTGGCTCGATGATGAGGCACAAGTAAGTGTTAGGGGACTATTGGAGCAGGGTCCCGCAGCTACAGGAGAAGCTTCCATTTTGGTGGATAAACAGTTTGGGCAAATATGAAGAGATAAGGTAAAGCTACGACGCCATAGCATGTTTCTAGCTGCAGATCAGAGCCAGAAACCATGACTGTTGGGACAGAGAATTCAAGAAATATGACAGTACCTGAGTGGCCAAGAAGAGAGAGCTCACCCACTACATTGAAGGTAGCGGCAAAGATAGGAGGTCTCAGCTACCCTCATAAAGGAAAAGGAGCGATGAGGCCGCGGTATTGAAGATGAAGGACAAAAGAAGGGAAGCGGTGCACAGTACCCATGGTCAGCGCCGGGAAGCATGGAAGACTATAGAGAGCAGTGGTGTGATGGAAAGTGGCTACCCCAAGTATAGATATGCCAACTTTCACTAGTTAGGGTTTTTGGGTTACTATTGGGACAGGCCCACAGTGTTGTAATGGAGAGACCTTCGGGTTGCCTATAAAGGGATGTATTTTTTATTGTAAAAGGGTTAGGCAGTTAGACAAGTAGAAACTTAGACAGTTTTATTATAGAAGCTGAGCTCTGGTTCTATTATCAGCGGTAGTTATCTTACTGTAACCAGTAGCTAGCTCATTGAGCGTGTATGTAACAATCCACAGGGATTGACGAAGAGGGGGAAGGATATTGTAGAGAAGTAATATAGAGGTGGAGAAGAGATCTAAGAGAGAAGGTATCTAGGCTGTGTGTGGAGTTACCCAGAAGATATCGAGCTTCATATGCGGTGCAACAGAACTGTGTTTACTTCCCCCGAGTTATAATATGGAAACGCAGTTCTGTGGACGTAGCTTCTACCCTAGAAGTGAACCACGTAAAATCAGAGTGTTATGTGATTGATTCATGTGATTGTATTTACTTGTTTTATCTGTCACTCATTACGTGAACTTTGCTTACAGTTAAATGTATGTATGTGTTATTCAGTTCACAGCATTATAGAAGGATAAATGCAGGTTGAAGTCTTTAAGTATTCTGTATAAGAGTTTGTCTATGTTTCACTCAAGACAGTTAAGGGTCGCAGTGTAAAGCAGCCTTGTATGTTGAGTCCTGTAAGTTGAACACAAGTAATGCTAAGTACGCTGAGCTGCAGTGGTAGGATATCATAGGGAGGCGATATCGCACCATCAGAGGAGCTGTGGTGTGCGATACCATAGGTTAAGGATCGAGCGTAGGAGATAGTTACATGTTGCCAAGGATGCGGTGATGCGATAAGGGATAGAGTCATCGCGAGTAAGAGGAAACTGCGCATCACAGAGAGAGACCTCACAGGTTAAGAAGAGCTGCGAGATGCACATAGGATGCTACAGAACCTGGTCGAATACACTTGAGTCTTTGGCCAACCCATTATAATCACTTCAGGTGAGACTTCAAGCCACTCCACGGTCTGTTGCTGAAAGGGCCAGTGAGCTAGGGGTGTTGTTGATACATTACAGTAAACCAGGGTCTCTTAGGTGAGAGCCGACCATGGGTAGGTCTATCAGTAGACACGACAGACTCATCAAGGCATTTAGGATTTGGAGGGCAGGAAGACGACAGAGGTAGCACTCAGGCTGACAATAAAAGAACAAATAGTGCTGGAGACCAACAAGCTACAGAAGCTGGAACAGGAAGCACATCAGTGGTTGTAATAGGATTTTCCAAACTTAGAGAAAGTTGACATCATCTGCCCACAGATGAAAAGACTCATCAACATAGACGAAGAACAGAGCCAGATCCCGGGCCCCATCATGGAGAAGATCATGGAAGTCCCACTCTCCGAAAAGATGTCGGTCCTGTCAAGCTTAACTACATTAACGATCGATATCCAGAAAGCTTTACAGAGTTGGATGGATTTTCAGCATCACCTTGCCATCACAGCTCCGTCCATTATCGAGATCTACATCTAGAAAAGACCAACCATCCATCTACATAGTCCACCACAATAGCATTCGACAAACATCATTTTGTACCTCCCTATTTCTTCAGGACGAAGAAACGTTTTGTTCGTGGGGGAGATGTAGAAAGGAGCAAGTCGACAAAGTTAGCTTGAATGAAGACCGACTTAGTCGATCGACTGACTAAGCTGATAGGCTGACTTAGTCGATCAGCCGACTAAGTCAGTCGACCGACTAAAAGTCGTGTTAGTTCACCAAACCGAAAAGTAGTTATTTTGTAACTGTTTGTAAATTGTATATATTAGGCTGTTGAGCCAAACGAGAACTCAGTTTAGTTCTCTTCCTTGTATGAACTCATTGCAATAATATAATCTGTTTTCCTATCTGTTCTTGTCTCCTATCTCTGATTTATAGATATATATGTTTTAGTATGTATTATTGGTAACCTTATGTGATCTGTGAGATTACAACAATCGTCAACCTATTCTATCCCTTTAGCCTTATAAATGAAACCCTCTCTCCATTTGGAAGAGAGGAAGGTCCATGGTACTCTTATGCTGGTGGAATTTCTATGTGGCTTATTATCTTGCTTTGGAGGCTTTGGCTTGGATTGTTCGATGGAATATTGCAGCATTAAGGCTAGTTTGTGTTGTTCTCTCCTATGTAATTCTATGTATCTCCTTGATTACACTAATACAAATATCTTTCCATAAACATTGTTGTGTTGATTATATTTATGACTTTCTTCCTTAACTGTTAGCATAGATCAATTATATGTTTGAATACACATATGTTGTTTTCTTGTTTCCACATGCTTTATAGGATTTTGCAATTGTAGATCTAAAGATTCTGGATCTTGGATCAACAAAGAGAGAAGAGGATCTGCGTATTTCAGGTAGGTGATCTATCTGTTACTTTGCATTTCCATATTATCTAGGAAAGTAGATTGTATTATGTATTTGATTTGTTCTAGATCCACTTGGAATAGGGAGATCTAGCTTGATTTCGATTGAGTATATTTATTTGATAACACTTCCTTATATAGAATTAGGGTTTGTTCCCCCAATTACTTAACCATGAATGTGGGATTAATCTTTTTGAATCTTTTTATTATTTTTTTCAAAAAACCCACTGCACGTAGCTTTGTAGTCATCAAACTTGATTTTGGGGACAATTAATACCCATGTTAGGTATTTTTTCCACTATATAAGTTCTAGGAACTAGTTTCTGGCCCTTAAGTGGTCATGGACTTGGCCTCTTTAAGTACACCTTTGTCTTCAAACATTTCTTCATTTGTGGAGGAAGTGTTCAAATGAGAGATTGTAGCTCTCAATTGTCCCAAAATTTTGGTATTCATGTTGCAGGATATGTTAACCAAAAAAACCCCTCACTCATCTCTACATGGCCTACACCACTCAAGGACACCCATACATGACTCTCATTTCACCCCATTAGACCCCCACACCCTCAAAAAGGCTTAAGAATGAGCAAAAGGGCTTAAAAACCCCAAAAAGAGGCTAAATAAGTTCTCCCAGGGGTTAAAGCCTCCAAAAAGGGGCTAAAACCCCCAAAAGGAGCTAAATTTAGGGTGAAAGGGGCTAAAATCCCAAAAAAGGGGCTAAAGCCCCAATCAGGGGCTTAAAACCCTAAAAAGCCCCAAAAAAGCTATAAATAGAGGGGTGGGGGTCACTCTCAAAACAATTCTCCCTTGCATACTATTATGCTGCCCATGGATGCCTTGAGACCCTTTGTCTCTCAAGCCACCCACATCCCCCTCTCATCCATTCATTCTCCCATTGAGCCATAGCTCCTCCATTGCTAAGAGAGAGAGAGAGAGGTGCTTCTTCCAGCCAAGGCATGGTGGCCCATTGCACCAAAGAGAAGGTATACATGTGTATTTTTTTTTGTGTATTTGCTTTTATCTAATCCATTACTTGTTTACAGGTTTTCATTTTCTCTTTGCAGGTTTTCTAATATGTTTTTGCAGGTTATTGGAGTGAAACCCTAACATTGTTTGCAGAGGGGTTCTCCATTTGATTTTTCATTACTGTCCAACTTCATTTCTGCTTTTATTTTCTACATTTCCATATAGGAACCTATCCTTCCATCCTATAGATAGAAGGTAGCCATTCATGCCCTGTAGTAAGGGAGAAATCCTTGCTACAGAACTGGTAACCATACCAGGTCGATCCCACAGGATCCTTGGGTCTGTTTTTAAAATTTTTCAAGTTTCAGTTTAGTTTTTCCCTAGGTTAAATTTTTTGTCAAATCTAGTTTAAAGATTGTTTATTTATAGTTTATGTTACTACCAAAGCCTCCACAAGGCAAATCCAAGTCCATTTGGCCACAATACAGGTTACTGTCGGCCGAATCTGACTCAGGATAAAAAAAAATCCCAATTCAGAGTAGGTCACACTTATCGGACCTAAACAAGGGACCAGGTTATTCATTTAGGCCTCATAGGTGCGACCAAGTCACCCTTTTTCTTCTGAAAGGAATGACTTCCTTCAGAAATAAAGACCACCTCTATTTGCAAAATTTGAGAGACCCTGTCACCTATTTCTGGAAAAATTTGACGACCCCCTCGCCACATTTGACCCGAAACATGCGATCGATCACTCAAAACTTGGTTTTTAATAACTAAGGACTATCGGTGTGCCTTAGTTGCCTCTGTCCATCACAATTGTTTCATTTTTGTTTCTATTTATGTTAATCACAATTTCATGTACAGAACAAAGTGTAAGTTAAAAAAAAATTAATGGGTTAATGAATATAGCTTAACTAAAAATAACCTAAAATCAATAGCTTAATGTTTATTTACTACTTTTAACCACAATATGATGAACTCTTTGAAATATTCATAAACCATTTGCAGCCACCAGATATCAGAAAAACATAAAGACATACACACCATACCATGAAAATCAATGTAACTAAGTTCATGACGCTGAGAGAGCCACTAAAATTTACAAATTTACACTAAGTAAAAAATATGCAGTCTTTAAGGACATAAGGCCCTAACTGCCTCAACCATGGGAAGTACTTAGGCTCATCCCAGAAACTCATTGTGAGGAGTACCATGGGAACCCCAAAGTAGTTGGCCGTTGAGAGGAATTTCCAAGCGAAACAGACAACGACCCCCACGGATTGAGTAGAACGCCCATGAGGAAAAAGCCAAGCGCTGTCTTCTGGAAGTCTTGGTGGCTGAGTGACCACCTAGATCCAATAGGAATCCATTTGAAACCAGGGTCCAAAAAATCATTTCCACCAGTTTCACACACACATCTAACACAATTGATCCCTCATGCTCTTCTTCCTCATGCCTAAGAGGTGAACCACCACAATTTGGGTCATTGAACCAACATAATCGAGACCATTCTCGATGACCTCTCACACCATCAGAAGGCCACACAACCTCTGATTCAAACTTAGAACCATATCAGTCTGAACTAGACCTGTACACTACACCATCAAGCCCCATGGCTGGTGCAAACCCGGATCCATTTTTCGGCATAGAAATTGCTAGTGGACCCATGTCCACACCACAAACTATCACCAACAACCCTGCAGGTGGCCCCATCATGGTCATGCAAATTGTCATCAGTCATTTTCCACCACCCATAGTGAGCACTCAAGCTGTCCCACCTACAACACATGGGGGCAGTGGCCCTTTCACTTACACTACCCCTCCTGTCATACATGGGGGTAGTGGCCCTTCCACCTACACTGCTCCCCCTATCATACATGGGGGCAGTGGCCCTTCCACCCACACTATCCCTCCCACCACACTTGGGGGCACTAGCCCATATACAATGGTGCCACAAGTACTCCCAACTATGCAAGTGCATTATGCACCTACAAACCCCACCACCATACCTGCCCCATCTCACATCAACATGGGGTCAAACCTACCTTTCATGGCTCGTCTCAACCTGCCTGATTTGGCTGAATTAACAAACAACCCCATCTTCCATCAAAAATTTTGGCCTCCCATGCCAACCAAACTGCCTTTAGATATTCCCAAGTTTGAAGGGAAGGTAGGGCAGTGCCCCCGAAACCACATCATGACATTTCATCTATGGTGCTCATCAAACAACATCGTAGATGATTCAATCAGGCTAAGAATGTTCCAACGCACCCTCACAGGTGTTGTAGCCAAATGGTACATTGAGCTACCATAATCCAAGTACCTAGATTTCAATTCCCTGGCTTTCATGTTACTGCAATATTTCCAAGTCCCCGTTAGATATGACAAAGGGGTGGAGATCTTGTTTTCTTGCCGTCAAAACACTGCGACCCACATAACTGACCACATCCATGACTATCAGTGACGCCGTATTTTGTGTAAGATCCAACTTGATGAAAAGATATTCCTAAATTGGTTCCTCAAGACCTTGCTCCCACCTATAACAAAGGACATCGCATCTGAACATCCCCAATTCGAAGAGGAGGCCATACTGAAAGCCCAACAGTTTGACCTGGTCTATGTACAGTCTGGGTACCTTTACACCATCATTCTAGATGCTCCCTACGCTAGCACCTCCTCCTAGGATGCATCGGGGGCATCCCATGCTATAGATTTCATCATAGGCTCGGTCTCCCAACAGCCACAACACCGTTTGACACCACTTGCAGTACCACCACAACCAAGAAACACTACTATTGTTTCCTACCAAAACCAAAATCTGGACTATGCAAGAAAGATGTCCCAGTCCGGAGCCACAACTTCTTACACACAACCTGCACCACCGTAGCAGGCTCAGGCCTTAGCTTGGCCAACAAAACAATACGCGAGGCAAATTCCCACATTTGTGGCACCACCACCCACCCAAATCTTCTATACACCATCGGTGCAAGCAGTTCAAGCCCCTACCCCTGCTCCACCTGCTCCATTGGGACATGTGTTTGCACAACAAAACCGCCCCAACCAGTCATCCCCCAATAACCAACAAGGACAAGATAGAAACAACCAACCCTAGAACCAAGCCAATAATCAACCACAAGGAGGCGTTCAACAACCAAACCCTCCCAACAATGCCGCAGCTAACCAGCCAGCCCAAAATCCTCCATGACCAAATGCACCAAAACACAATGCCCCATTGTGTACAAACCAACCATGCACACTATGTGAGGTCTACGGGCACTACACATTAGAGTGTCCCTTCATGGGATGCGCTAAGCAATCCATTAGGAATGAGGTGCAACATGCCACCAACACAACGGACCAACCCCAACACAACCCGACACTGTAAGGACCTAATCCTATGTTGCTCCAAAAACCACTACCAGTCCAAGGGTTGGTAGCAACCACACCCCTTCCCCAACCCAATCCCAATGCTCTGGGAGCACCTCCCATGGTCAAAACAGGTGTCCACCACCTACTAGCTATGGCGACTGAAGAGGTCAACCTACAAACCAAACGAAATTAGTACGCAACCAACACCGAACCTGCTGACACATCAGTGGCATCAACGTCTAAAATAGTCAATGCACCTCTTCAGTTAACCCTGTTCCTACACCCCCCCATACGTCAGGTTTCCAATAACGCCACGGCAAGAGCTGGTGTCAGCTACAACATCATGGATGATTTGGTCCAAACACCAAACTCCATGTCTGCTCTTGAGGTACTCAAAATGTGCCCAACACAGTGAAAATCCTTACTAGTTGTTGCCGCTTTTTCACACACCTGGATCACGTGGCAGAAATCTTCAAGCCACTCGGTGTGTCCTTGGGGGCAAGTCTCGAGTCAAGGTTGTCACCTTGTTCTTGACTCCTC
>LPNX010487131.1:60083-101075 GCA_001517045.1 Pseudotsuga menziesii
TTTCAAATATTCATATACATTATTGGACAGGAAAATATATTTCTATTAATATAAAATTAGAGATTACAATGAATACAACCTCTGTTAGCACGTCTGCGAATCAGAGAAACTGAGTCCCCCACTTGGGCCTCCACCACTTCAATCCTCCATCTCTCGATAACAAGCTCACAAGTAAAGGGAAAGCTTGGGAAGAACAAAAAAGTGCTCCAAGGGACAAAGGGAGGCAGACTCAAGCACAAGTTCTAGCAACAATGGACTATAGTTCTCTTGCTCTCAATTCCTCATGCCTTCAATGTATCCAAAGGGTTCCTTATATAACTCTTTAATGGGGTAATGAAAGTTCTAATTTGAGCGATCTCAAGGCATAGGGAAGGCCAGGAGACAAGTGAGTTAGATCCACATCAAGAAAAACTCCAAAATATTTTGTATTTTTGCACACATCCCGATGTACGCTATTTTAGGGGTCAAACCTGCATATATACACGAGAAAGGGTTTAAAAGTTGTATGGCAATTTTTGCATGTTTTTAGGGGTGATCTTGGAAACATCAAAGGAACAAAAATGGTCCATGGGGTCTAAGGAGTCTACAGAGGGACAGGGAAGGCAATAAAAATGTGATTCACCATGTGTGGTAAAATCAGCTATAACAGATGCCCCCTGATGTGTGAGGTTAGAGGGGTCATACAATGGCCGAAATACATTATAAGTCCATCCCAGAATTGAAGTGATGAAGAACCCAGTGGAAGAACCAGCCATCCAATCAACACTATACAATGATACAACTCTACACATAACTACAAATACATATAGAAGTCGCGGATACATAAGAGTACAATGGCCATGAATAGGCATGATACACTATGACATATGTGGTCATCGCCACGTACAATATAAATAGATCAGAATCTCCATGATGAAGATTTATAAAGGATCATGATATCCATAAATACTAAAGATATATAATGGACCAAGATCTCCATAATGGCTGGAAATGTCTAACATACACTGGAATCAAGTCACGAGAGCTGAAATCTCATGAACACTGGCACGATAAAGGAGGTAGCATATAAGAGGTGCCACAAATCTGGAAGGTCTTCTACACAAACTTCTACAAGTATATGTCCTACTATGTGAATAGAGGTGTCGATGTCAAACATAGTAGTCCATCGTCTGATTACCAGTCATTAATGTATACCATTAATAGATGCGAGATCACCCATCGATAATGAAAATGGGAATCAAGGTACTAGAGTCAAAAATAACAAGTGTGAATAAATGTATTGAGGTCGAACACTTGAGAGAATCCATTGATCAAGGGATATTGATGTATTCCCAAAAAACTGTCAATGGTGAGAGAACCTGCCACTGATGACTGCAAGTCTCAAGGCACTCAAACATGACTCTAGATTCCTATCCTAGAATAAATGATCTAAAGTCAATGGGATGAAATCCACTGGAAGGAGGGAATTAATGCATCCCCCATCATCTAACACGAGGTACTCAGTAAAGCTATATAATGTGGAAGGACTCGATCATAAGGTCCATGAACTAGTAATTGTACCGGGAATGGCCAACATGCAAAGTCAACATAACTGAGGAATGGCCGACTCAGGTTTCAACTTCCTTCGAACAAGAGCATAAATGCGAATGGTGACTGAATGTAGGCAGCATAGACTCGATATGCAAAACTGGGACATCTATGTGACACAAGAGGCATCGACAGAGGCTCCATAGGGAATGGAAGCTTAACCAGTCGGTGGAGATAAACTCAGATAAATGAGTACAGCTCGTAAAGTCAAACTATTAACCTAACAAATAGATGTGATATACAGTGCTCTGTTCGAAGGTGACATGACTCAATTTCTACCAAAGATAACATCTTTCCTTGTCTGGATTTTTGGTTTTTTAATTTTTTTGGACTTTTTCAAATATTTGAAAAGATTGAAAAATAATAAAATTGCTTTAAAGTTACAGACTAGGAGGAGACAAGTGTCAAACGGGAAAACAAACTAGTTCCAAGCAGTGGAACTTTACCTATGCTCAATGCAAGGACACATGTGTAGGATAGAGACACTCGGGGGAAGTCCCCTCCCAGTAAATATAGGGAATAAAGCTACAAAGGATATGCAAAATGGCTCTATTTGGATAGACATGAGACAAGCTCGGGCTATATGGCTGATACTTAGAGTCAGGGAAGCTGGCATAAGTCTTAAATGAGGCAAGAAAAGCTCATGATCATGCAATTACAACTTGACATAAGGGATTCCGGGGGAAATAGGCCAGCAAAAGATCAAGAGGAGTATGAGGCTCTTGCAAAATGTCATGGAAATACTATACAATGGACTCCCACACCCTAAAGGACAAAACTATCGGCATGGGCACCAAATGAAAATAAGGTGCTAACTGGGGTACCCATGTAAGGTCAAGCTCTACCATTCAAATCATGCCACTTCTAAAACAACAAGAAGGTTCCGTGACAAAATTAAATGGGTTGGTACCTATGGTTATGATGAAACGTTCATAAGGTCATGCAAAATGAAAATAGTGGTGAAACCTAACCTAAATACCAGTTTAGACATGATACCTGAAATCGGCACGAACGAGTCAAAACAATGGTCGAAACGGTGCTCAAAACGGTCTCCTACATCATATATTAGTAAAAAACGGTCCAAAACTATAGAAAAGGGGGTAAAATTTTTCAAAAATTCAAAATTTTTTTATAAATAGTAAAAAATTCAAAACATTATATAAAATTTTAAACTTTTACCCAATTGAGGTCAAAAATTCAAACGTGAATTTTGGGAGATCCAGTTGACAAAATCCGACACCATTTTTTCCAGGTAATTTCCCATGCCCTACTCGTTCATTTTCATGTAAAGTTTTCAATTTTCCATGGTCAATTTTGATTTCTAGGACATCCTAAAGTGTGCACCTCGGCCCACGCAAAAATCAAGGATTTTTCTGCGTATAGGGTTGGATATACGCGGAAAAATCCCTCAAAGTCACGTACATACACTGCTGTTTAGCAAACAGTCGTGTATGCAACCGTGATCTAGTTTTTTAAAGACTTCTAATGAACCAAACTTGATTTAAATGTGCAGGATGGTTGTAGAATGGAGAGAATGTGAGAACAGGGATGTAGAAGAGGCAGTATGTGGTGATCTAATGGCACAATAGGCTCTTCGCGCATGTGGGCTCTACAAGTTTTGGTGTCTTGGTGGCTTAAGAGCCAAACCAAGACTGCTACAGATGCTAGTAGAATACTGGGATCCTGACTCAAAGTCTTTCCAGATCGATGGGATGTCCCTCACCATAGAAGTGGAGGACATATACTTTATTACTGGACTCTCCTGACGAGGGGAAGTGGTGAACCTACGATCTCGTGGGCTTGGAGGTGGCCTCACCATAGATGAGTACATAGCTGTGTATTGTTATCCATACATAGAGAAGGTCGGGATTCAGATCCCAAATAACTCCATATATGTGCTAGGCCTAAAGGCCATACTACTAACATTGGGTAGGATAGCAAGGCTAGCCTCACTCCACCAGGCCTCATGGCCTTTGATGTTCTATGCGGTGGAGTGCATGAGACCCACGGTGTATGATTGGAGCACTACACTACTGGGAAACATGAAACACCAGCTCAGTGAGTGCAAGATGGGTAGAGTATGAAACTTTGGTTTTAGTAGCATACTGAGCACATTTTTCTTTGAGCGTGTTCTGGGATTGAGCCCTAGAGTTGACATTCCTCTTCATGGGGTTTGAGATCTATCCCAATGATGTTGGGTAGATGCGATGCACAGACTGGGTGGAGATAAGGTGTCCAACCCCTATCTAGCTTATTTCTTTCCATGGTGGTGATGGTAGATAGTTGCCATCGATTATTACCCCTATGCGGGGATAGATTTTCGGGGAGACCCTGACATGCCATTACCACAAGGATTGACATACGGTGACATTGGTAATGAATCCCAACCCTCTTTTTAATATTTTTGAGTTATTTAATTTTTTTTTTGTGTTTTTTGATATATGGAATCAAAAAGACATGTTTTTGCATGACAACACATAGTGACATCCTATCATATGTATGTAGATGTAGGACCACGGTGGCCTGAAGGCTTCCCTCATCATAGACAGAGGGGAAGAGGAGATGACATTATGGGTGTGGATGTAGAGTGGATGCTCCAAAGCATTCGTACCAACTTCGTGTGACTGACACACAGGGTGCCCATGGCACATGTTGAGGACCTGCCTAAGGCCATGCAACGGTAGGTGGTGGGTGTGCCATGAGCATGGGTACTGTTGATTATATGACTGGCTAGAGCTGTGGTGACATTTCACGATCAGAAGCCCCTTCCTCCTCCCCAGGCTTAGATACTTGGGAGTGATACATTTTGTACTACCGTGTATTTATATTTTGGTGGCTCGGAAGCCCCATTTTTGTATTATGACACTATGTATTATCACATTTTGGATGTTTAATGAAAAACTTTTATGATGATTGGTTTATTTATTTACATGTGTAAAAATGTATGTTTGTGATGAGCTCACTGTCTATGAAACAAATGCCAATCTAACACATAGTTAGCATATGAGTCAGCAACTTGATTATAAACTCTTGGAACATATATGTATGTTATGTTGTCAAATTGTCATTCTAACAATCTCATAGGTAAGAATCTCCGTAATAATGTTGGATCTCTAACATGATACAAGCCATTAAGCTTTGACACTACCAACTCCAAATCAAGACATACCTCAAGAGATAAAACACCATGTGAAATGGCATCTCGTAGAAGTTCAATAACGACAATATATTCAGCAACATTGTTTGAAGAAGGCCGTAAACATACGCCTCCTGAAGAAAATACATGACCCATAGGAGTATAAATCACCCAAGAAGCAGAGGCTAAGTGTTGAGTGTGACGGCTTGCACCATCCATGAATCCTATATAGATGGAAGAATCCATTGATATCTGCCATAATAAATGGAAGATAATCAGCAAACCCAATCACCATAAGAAAAACCTAACTATGCAAAATGTTGTACAATAATATACAATAGTCAGCCCTGGCTAAAAATTATGCATAGTACTTTTTAAGATAGAGCCCATTTCTAGGCTCTTCCAAGGCCGTCCCTTCATAATCTACTAGCTCATAAGTGCCCTTCTCTAACACCCGTTTAACCACATAAGGACCATGCCACATGGGGTTGAATTTTCCTACCCCCAAGGGTTCTTTAGCTTGATCCCAAAAAAGGACCAAATCTCCCTCACTAAACTTCCTTAGATGGACAGATTTATCATACTCGAACTTAACGCAATGCTTATTCACTTATAGATCCACTAAAGCATCTCAACACTGCTCATCAAGCTATTCTAAATGGGCCACACATTCCTCAAATGAGTAAGTATCCGGTAAGAGCTCTATGGCTAGCTTCAAAGAAGAGATCTCACACTCAACCAATAATACAGTCTCCACTCCATGTACAAGATGATATGGAGAAAAATTGGTGGCAGTCTTAACCACGGTCCTATAAGCCCACAAAGCAGGATATAACATGATATGCCAATTGGTCTTGCTTTGTGCGGTGGTTCGTTGGAGAATGGACTTGAGTGATTTGTTCACTGCTTCAACCTATCCATTCAATTGAGGGTAATAAGAAGAAGAGTGCTCCTGCTTATACCTGAACTTCGAGGCCAACTCTTCCATCATCTAAATCTGAAAGTGCCTACCATGGTAAGTGACAAGCTCTTTCGGAATATCGAACCGAGTAATAATCTAGTTGAATACGAAGTGTGAAGCTGTCTCACTGCCGGATTTAATTATGGGCATAGCCTCAACCCATTTCATGAAGTAATCAATAGCCATGATAATATGATGATGCCCCCCAGCTGAAGTGTCACGTCCCCATGCCTCCGGCCGGAAAAGAGGACGCGACTACAAGCTTAAACCACCCGGGCTAAGAGCCCCATGAACATGTACAGGCATAAAAATTGCTAAAACAGAATGCTTAAACATACACACATGAACATTTATCATGCACAGATGAAAAGATCTATCAGGCACAGTGGAAACATCATACATTTAAGCAAGCATCCATTTAACATGTTCATCATTCACATTAACAGAAATTAAGGTTGCAGAAGTAGAAATGAACAAGAGCACTTATCTTATGAGTAACTTGATCCGCAACCAGCTAAGTCGCTGAAACGTTCCACCCAACCATAGGCCAGCGTGCTCCTTAATCTCTCAGTAGCGCTGCCACCCCTGAGTTGGGCATGATTCTCCAAGGAATAAGGGAACTAGCAGGCTTACACATAGCCAAGGGTATACAAAACACACAGCCAAGCCAACAGAGTTGGGTTTATCAGGACATCAAGGAGTTAGGGAAAGGCTCAATGCTAAGCTGGTGAGCTCATTACAGAGCCAAGAAAACCTACACCAGAACTAGCCTAACCTCTAAGACAGCCAAACACACCCAACACAAGGAATCAGTCCCTTCTCTGCCACATAGTCCCTCAGGCCCTGCATTCCCTTCCAGTGCTATTCAAGGGTGATGGAGAAGAAGGCCAGCCCTTTATCTCTATCTGTGTGGTTTCCAGCCACCAGGTTTATCAAGCAAATCTAAGCCAACATCCCTGCTCCTCTCACAGTTCGAAGACCAACCATTGCACACAAGCAACTAAGTCAGCTGTCACAGCCTAAACAGGAAAATGACTTCTGAGTCATTATTGGCCCTATCGTGGCCAAAATGACTCTCAGGCAAATTTACAACACTCCCCAGCATGTAAGGAAGACCACAACAACCACAACCAACAATGTGGGAAAACACAACCCGTCCTGGGCAACGAAATCACCAATAAAACATATACAGACCGAGCTGGGGAAGAAATTACAGTCTCCCAGCCTGTGGGTGAGTGTGAGCAACAATGAAGAACCCACAATCGTCCCATGAGTACAGGATATGGCCACACTATTCAATAATTCGTAAAGGAAACTGCTGCATGGGTAAATCCAGCAAAATCCTGTGCGTGAAGACCAAAAATGGGAAGGAATCCCTCTGCGCAAGAATGCACAACAATGGAGAGGATGCGAATTTGTAGGAGAAAATCGCGTGGGTAGAACCCAAGAAAATTCCTGTGCATGAAAACAGTGAGCGGCCAAATGGGAACTGCATGAAGGTGAACAGCTACCAGGAGGACGTGAATTTACAGTGCGTGGGTGCTCAACAACTCGTGGATAGGAAGGAGAATGTCTGCATGAGACCCAAAAAAAACCAAATCCTGTGCGTGAGGAGAAAACAGACAAAATCGTGGTGAGAGTGGAATTACCTGCGTGAGTGAAGTCAACAGGGGTGGAGTGTGCGTGTGGGTGAGGACTGACAGTCTTGCCACCCCACTCCCAAAAACCATTAACTGCCTCAACCACCAGCAGCCTTTCTTAATGAAAGTGGTTGTAATAAAACAAAGGAAGAAGACATATGGGTTTTTCTCTCATTGGCCAAGGTTGACAATTTTCCCCCACATCCTTATCCTTGTGAAAATCATGCCCCTTTCGATTTAGTTGCCGCGATCGTAGCTGGTTGGGTTCATTTAATTAATTATAGATGCATATATACATGACGACCCACATAATATATGCCACATGCCCCGATATACAATCGGTGAGAAATTAAAATCCAAAACATAACATGAGCGATCAATTGTGGGGCCTTGGCATTTAGCTCCACACCATGATCATTTACAATTTATACATCATATACATCTAATGTAACGGGGTCAAAACCGGGACATTACATGAAGCTGGGTTGCAATCCATGAAATCAAGCCCCCACTTAGTGAAGGGACTGAGGGTGATAATTGGATGTAATGGGGTAGGATGCAAGTGCATATTACGTGAAAACACCTGGCAAGGGTGGCACTTCTTGGACGCATTGACACAATATTTAAATATCAACGGCAAAAAATAAACCGCTCTCAATATTTTTTGGGCTGTAGAAAGCCAAGATAAATGACCACCAAACGCCCCACCATGGCAATCATTTAGCACAAGCTCAACCTCCTCATGAGTTAAACAACGACGTAAAATCGAATCTACCCCACGGTGGTACAATGTGTTATCCACTATGAGGTAACTCTTGGATACGTGATGTAATTGTCATTGTTCATCCCGTGAAAGGTGAGTGGGGACCTTCAATGTTTGTAAATATATGATAATATCTCCATACCATGGATCCAAAGTTGAGATTAAGAATATGTGCTCATCGACAAAAGTATCTTCACAAGCCTCCTCCTCCTCCTTGCTCAGGAAATCAGATATAAGTTCTGCAAAAATCAACGATTTCTTCAATTTTGCTGAAACAAACTTGAGATCGAATTCTTGCAAGATGACAATCCACTTATTATACTTTCCCCCTATCATCCTTCTATTGAGGACGAACTAAAATGGATTGACATGGGCAACCACTAAGGTCTGGTGAAGGAGAATATAGTGTCTCAATCTTTGAACCACATGAACAGTAGCTAAGGAAAGATTCTCCACATGGGAATAATGGATCTCTACATCTATAAGGTTCCAGCTCAGATAATATATGACATGCTCTTGGAGATCCTCATCCTCTTGAACCAAAACCATACCAATCGTCTCCATGGACACAGCCACATAAAGTAGAAAGTCACGGCTATAGTCGGGTGGACTAATTACTGAGGCCGATACTAAGGCTCACTTAAGTGCATCGAAGGACTCTCGAGCTTGCTCATCCCAGCAAAAGGTAGTGTCCTTCTTCAAAAGATGCATAAAGTCTCTAGTCAAATTCAGAAAATTCATGATGAATCTCCGTAAAAAGTTTTCCATGCTTTGCAAACATTGAAGATGTCTAATGTTTCTCGGGGGATACAATTGAAGTATTGCTGTTGTACAGGAATAAACACCTGATAACCGAAGGTCTGGGGTTACCAACATACTCATGAAAATTGCAGGCAATCGACTCTAGAGTGCAGTAAATGAAATAGAAATATAGGAAAGACTCACCCGATACACGACGGTTGATCCTAGCTTGTCCTCTTCCACTCTGCTTCTCCTCCAAATCCTTCAGGGATGCTTCTCCTTCACCTATCAAGAGTCAATCCTCCAAATACAAGATGATACCTATATATAAACAGGTTAGATAGATCATATACAGAGTTCTGAATCATAAGTATTTATCAAACCACAATATATGAGAGACATTCAAGCCACATATGGAAGAAGGATTCTCTTTATTAACAATAATGAAAGAGTTCAGATTACAACCCCAACGCCTGAGATAAGGACTCCTCTGCAACCAAAGGATTATGAGTTCCACTACTCCAAAGACTTTTGAATAAACTCCACCATCATAAATTTTCTCTCCAGTATATGTGATTAACACCCTCCCCAAGTCCTGTATTTATACTTGGTGAAATAAGGTAGTTTCGAAGGTTGAGGAGGTTGAGATAGTTAAGGTGATTAAGGTTAAGGGCTTAACTAATCTCAATTAATCGTGAGTTTTTATTTTTAATGTCAAAGGAAGGTGTACACGGGTATCAATACTGGCAACTCGTGTATGACATGTGAGTTGCTCTAAGGGTAACCCATGTACAAATCTATACATGAGATTCAATAACCGACACTCACGTACAACATGCGAGTTGCATATAATAAGAGTCGCATACAGGACTTGACATATTTAAAAGATAAAAATAACCAACTGGATGGATGATAAATGTAGTTCATAATAAGCCCATCCATAGTGTTTTGGGAAACCCTCAATCCATAAATGTCATTTTGTGTGCCAACATAGTGAATGTTGGCACTCGGACAGAGAGGTGCCATTCAGGTGGATAACAGATGCCCCCTAATGTGTGAGGTCAGAGGGAAACAATGGCCGAAATACATTATAATATTTATCTTTGGAGAACTCAGAAATCCAATGGAGTAGAGAGAGTACCTAAAACAAATACATAATAATGTCATATACAAAGTTACATCTGAGGATGCTATGTTCAATTTACTGGAACACTAGCTCCTTTACAATATTGGAGTACATCATATGATACAGGCATGAAACCGCGTATATTACAAAGGTGGATCGAAGCCAAAATATACAATAATGATGAGTCTTCAAAGATCTGGAAGCTATGTATATGAATAGAAAATAATCTTGTGCAACTTAGTCCATAGGTGAGGAACTAAGGTCTTCATAAATAATCCCAAAGAACCAGTGCAATCCAAGCCATGTGAATAAGAGTAAGTTGAAGTCAAACATGGAAAGGATTCAACAGTTTGTCAATGAATAGGTGATAATAGACAACTGAAGCAAAGGAATTCACTGATGATAAAAGTGAATCCTGAGGTACAATCGTCAAAAATCTAGGTCTTCGTCATCAGGAAGTACTTAAATGGAACCATGCTGTGATAAGGAAGGCAATAGATCCTCCAACGGATCACAAGAGTGACTAGGAACTGGGAAAAAGAAGGGAGACACAATAGATAACATATATAACAATGATGGGATCAGGCTATAGATCATACATTGGGTGAAGTACTTGAAAAATGAGCACAACACAAAGATGACCCAAGGCAGCGTTTAACTTATAGATAGAACAACTAGACCTATATGTCACGTAGGAGACATGATCAGATTCCCCAAGTATAATGGACAAGAGGAGGAGTAAGAAACTCAAAGTAATAGCTGAACGAAAAAGTAATCACTGAGACATGGATATCGAAAAAAATAAAGAATGCTATGTTCAAGGAGGACATGCTACCATTACTGAAAACAAAAAAAAACTTCTTCCTTACCTTCCCTGTTAAAGTTTAACAAGTCCAGGAAAGTTAAATCGGATCCCTCTTCATTTTTTAACAAGTTTGAAGAGATGGGAAAATAATGCTTGATAATGTCATTGATTCATGGATTTAATGAGCCCGAACTAGTACATGCTCAGCTGGTGTTTTCACATTTAGAGAGTTTGAAAACTCCAAAGAAGACTCCAGGGGGGTCCTTTTTCGTCCAATTTTGTCTCTTGAGGCCGAAAAAGTATAAAACATACCACATAAGAACTCTTTTAACTTCCATAGAAGAAAAGGTGAACCTTTTTCGTACTTAGTTAGGGAGGTTCGAAAAAGGTTAAATTACCACCTACCCAATGCTCCTTCCAAAACAACATAAAATAGCTTGAGTTTTATGAGTGTGAAGGAAAGCAAGATCACTCAAAAAGATCCATTTGGTTACAAGAAATGGGGCTTACAACAAACAAATCGTTGCTTTGTTCTTAAGTTCTTAACGAGCATGACAAAGACACAAAGTACACTCAAAATATTTTTCATCTTTAGGTCCAAAGCACGAAAAAGAGAAAACTAAGCTCAAACCGAGTGTTCCTTTTTCGTAAATTTAGTCCCTCAGGTCCAGAAAAGTGATAAACCTATACCTGAGAATACTCTTCTCAATTCAAAAATAAAAGAGAGAGATCCTTTCTCATATTATTCCGCATGGTATGAGAAAGAGATAACCTACCACCAATGCGGATGCCCATTCACATATTCTTAATGAGCTTGAACGGACGAGTTAACTTGGCGGTCAAGTCTATTTTGAAGGAGTCAGACCTGGGCCTAAAGAAAATCCATAAGGGAAGGGAGTCCTATAAAGGGATAGCTTGTAAAAAGAGATTCAAAAGAAGCTCTATTTGGCGTGTAAAATAGCTAAAAGGATACCCTTGTACCTAAAACAGTTGTGGCATGAGCACCAAAGGACAACATAGGCTTAGAATAAGGATACTCATGAAAAAGGGTAAATCCACGGAAGAACAATGGTAAAAAACAGGGAACTAATGGTTTATGATACCATAGTCTGTGGCAAAAGGTTGATTGCTAAGGTTAATGTGGATCGAATAAAGAGGCCAAAAATGTATTGGAAATGACAAAACCACCCTATTGGAGCAACAACACTTTGTAATAGTGAAAAACCTGTTCCAAAGCATAAAGAAATATGGTATTAGTTGAATGAATTTTCAAACTATAGAAAAAGACCCACTTAAAGAAATATAATTCCTATAAATAGTTGAAAATCAAAACAAAACTCACCATTTGAAATTTTGAGCCATAAAAAGCAAGTTTGTCCTTCTACCTTTCTTCGATCATTGTGGACATTTGAACCGACGAAATCAAATTCCGCAAGTTGCAGGTAAGCCTACACCCTGAGCTCTTCATTTTCATCCAAGAAATTATGAAGTTTGAGTCTTAATTCCATTATGAAAAGCATCCTAAATATGGAATGGTGCATACGCGGGTTAACAGTGTGAAGACTCATGTACACGCGTTCTGTACGCGAGTTGCCTAACTAGACAGTCACGTACAATACACAACATGCCTAACTAGACAGTCGCGTGTGTTGCGTGAAGGATAAAAGGCTAAAGATAGTAAAAAAAATTGAAATTTTATATGGAATTACTGAATCAAATTACTTGTTTTGCTAGGTGAAAAAATGGTTCTGGAATGGAGGGAATGGGAGCATGAAATAATGGACCAAGCAGCGCTCCAAAGTGCGCCCACTATACATGCATTGCGAACAAGTGGGATACTAAAATTCTTTTGCACATCACCCATGCGGGCCAATGTCCACCTACTTGAGTTCATGATAAATTATTGGGATCATGATTTGGGGATGTTCAACCTACAGGGTGAAACCTTGGAGATTAATACTAAAGACATGTATTTCATTACCGGTATGTCATGACAAGGAGCACCGGTTAAATTAGAGGGCACCGACAAGGGTGGTGACCCTTTAAGTGTTTAGAACTACATAGATGTGTTTTGCACACCGGGTACTCAAAAGAGAGGGAGTTGCGTCCCTATTGTACATATTTGTGACTTTACTCTACAGGTACTTTCTAGCACCATCGTGAGTATTTCAAGATCCTCTTCTTTACATTTGGCTACACGGAACCAAATGAGGCTGGCAGTTGACTGTTTTCGTGGTGCTCTCTATGATTAGTGTTCAGGAGTTGTCCCTATCATGAAGAGACAACTGTCCGATTACAAGAGAGGAAGGCGAAAAAAATTTGGTTATGCGAGCATATTAGTGGCCTTCTTTGAGAGAGAGTACCAGCATTGAGCCCTGCCATACCTCTATTGGTCAGATCTCCACGTCACCCAAGGCTAAGCAGGTGGGGAGACATCTTCCTTCGTCAAGGAGGAGGAGACACAGTACATAGTGTATATGATGATGATTTCTATACATGGTGGGAATGACAACTACTGGCACTGGAGCAGTTTCCATATGCCGGTATGGACTTTCGAGGTGACCTAGACCTTGTCCTCCCTCCAGGAGGAGCATGGGGAGAGCTACGTAAATAATTTTTAATTTTTATCATTTTTCAAATTTTTATGAATTTAAAATGAGAGATATATACATATGTACAAGTCTTGATCCTATAAATGTATCAAAATGCAGATATTGTATCGGTTTTCCCTGAAGGGCACCCACGCATGTTTGTTCGTCCTGTCATAGGTGAAGACCCGGGATTAATCAGAGTTCTAGAGGGGAAGCTGGCCAGGATGAACCAAAGATTACCTAACTTGCGGATAGAGCATATCCTGACTGCCATGCAGGAGTTCGTAGTTGGAGTTCCACCAGTATGGCTACGTCTATTCAGGCGAGTGGTCAGAGCAGTGCTTGTATATATAGAGGCTGTGAAGGCTGCCGAAGCCGAGGAGGCTGAGGAAGCCAGGGTGCAAAGGGACCATGGGGTCCAAGGTGGTCCTAGTGACTAGGGTGGTCCTGCGTAGATCTAGGACATTTTGATGGATTATGATCCACATTTTTGTATATTTTGTATATGACGAGATCTGAGGATCAGACTTGACCTATCTATGGACAGATATTTTACATATATATATATATATATTGTTGTTTGTTGACGGTTTATTTACAAATGTTTTTCATATGTTTGTTGTATATCTTTATAAAATGTGTGTGAGATGCCAATCTAAAATGTAATTAGCATATGCATTACACAATGAATTCTGATTTCGTGGAATATGATTGAATGTAATAACCTCAAAATGTCTTTCCAATAAACGAATTTGCATGAACTGACGTAATAAAATAGGATTTCGTACCTAATAAGCCCGATTGAGCTGGGAAACCACCAACTGAGAGTCAAGACAGACCTCAAGCTAGGTGATACCACATGACAAAGCATCCCATAGGAGCTCAATTACATCTCTATACTCAGCAACATTATTAGAAGCAGGACCTAAACAAGCGCCTCCCACGGCAACAAGCTGTCTTGAGGGAGAGTAAATAACCCATGACGCTGAAGCTAGGTTACAAGTATGATGGCTAGCGCCATCAATGAACCCTATATACCTTTCAGAAGACATCTACAACAACCAGCAGATAGTATAAAAAATAAAACTGACAACCTAATGTACATAAAAATACAAGAAAAAGTGCTAGGCCTAAGCATAGTACTTTTTCAGGTGGAGCCCATTTCTAGGCTCAGGCAGCTTATTCCCATCAAAATCAACTAACTCATATCCGCCCTTACTCAATACTTTCAACACAACATAAGTTCCTAACCACATGGCCTTGAATTTTCCTACCCCCAGGGGTTCTTTGTCTTGGTCCCAAAGCAAGACAAGTTCCCCCTCAGAGAAAACCCGAGGTTTGACCAATTTATCATACTGAGTTTTGACCATATTTTTATGAGCTTGATTAGCAGTCAACGCATCTCTACGATGTTCATCAAGGTGTTCTAAATGTACCAGATGTTCCTCAAGCTCAGTTGTATCAGGTAACACATGAATGGCTATCTTTAGAGACGAGATTTCACACTCAATCGGAGTAACTGGTTCCACTCCATGAACGAGTTGGAAAAGGGAGAAACTTGTAGCAGTTTTTACGTTGGTTCAGTAGGCCCAAAGAGCAAGATATAGCATGATGTGCTAGTTAGAGCGGGCTGCATCAATTGTACATTTAAGGATAGTTTTTAAAGTTTTGTTGACAGCCTCAACCTGACCATTTTCTTGCGGATAGTATGAAGATGAATGTTCTTGTCTGAATCTGAGCATAGTAGTCAGTTCCATCATCATGTTATTTTGAAAATGAATGCCATGGTCAGTGACAATCACTTTGGGTATACCAAACCCTGCAATAATCTGATTGAATACAAAGAAAGCTGTTGTTTCCCTGTCAGCTTTGAAAGTAGGAATTGCCTCTGCCCATTTCGTAAAATAGTCAATAGCGACAATGACGTATTTATGCCCCCCAGACGAGGCTGGGTTGCATGTCACGTAATCAATACCCCATTTCATGAAGGGGCCTACTAAGACAACGAGAAATAATGGAGCAGGATGTGACCGCATTTTCCTGGTGTAAAGTTGACATGGATGATAGCGCTTCACTGCTTCCACACAATATTTAAAGATCATGGGCCAGAAATAACTGGCACGTAATATCTTCTGGGCCATTGCTAACCCAGATAAATGACCCCCACACGCTCCACTATGGGAATCATTTAGGACAATATTCGCTTCATCATGGGTAAGGAAACGATGCAAGACAGAATCTATCCCTCGTCGATAAAAGGTATCTCCTATAATGAGGTAGTTCTTTGCATGAAGGCGTAATTTACGTCGTTCCTCCCTTGAGGAAGCTGCAGGGTACTTCAAAGTATGTAGGTATATAATAATATATCCATACCAAGGATCAGAGGTGGATATCAAGAAGATGTGCTCATCTGGGAATGAGTCATCTTCAACCATTACATCTTCTTCAGTAGGAAATTCTACTATAAGTTCAGCAAAAACTAAGGACTTCTTAGACTTAGCGGACTGGAAATCCAAGTCAAAATCTTGGAGAATGACTATCCATTTGTTAAATTTTCCCCCAACAATCTATCGAGATAAAACATATTGGAACGGATTCACATCCGCCACTACTGTGGTGGTCCTTAGTAAAATGTAGTGACGTAACCTCTACACAGCATATACAGCTGCTAAGGCTAATTTCTCGATGTGGGAGTATCTAAGTTCAGGTCCAGCCAAAGTACGGCTGAGATAATAAATGACATGTTCTACAAGCTTATCGTCCTCCTGGACTAGTACTACCCCAATGGTCGACTCCGACGCAGCCAGATATAATATAAAATCCCTAGAATAATATGGTGGACGTAATAAGGGTGCCGACAGCAAAGCTTTTTTTAATCCTTGAAAGCAAGTTGTGCGGTTTCATCCCATACAAATGGGGTTTCCTATTTGAGCAGGTGCATGAAACCTTTAGTAATATTGGCATGGTTAACAATAAAATGTCGAAGAAAATTAGACTTTCCTTGCAGGCTTTGAAGTTTCCTGAGGGAACGAGGAGGAGGCAGATTTACAACGGCCTCAACTCTCAATGGATCCACCTGGATGCCTATACCAGAGACAATGAACGTGAGTAATCTTCCTGACTCAACACAAAATACACACTTGTGGGGATTCAAGTGGATTTTATAATGTCTGCATCTCTCAAATATCAACTGTAAATGATCTCGATGTTGAATCCTCTTACGAGAATGTGCAGGCAAATCGTCAAGGTATGGTTCGACAATGGCTTTAATGTCATGGAAAGAAAAGTTCATAGCCTGTTGAAAGGTTTCCCCAGCATTTTTCAATCCAAAAGGCATTTTCTTGTACGTGAAGGTACCCCAATGACAGATGAAAGCAGTTTTATGTTGCTCTTCCAGTTTTATTTGAATTTGATTGTATCCAGAGAAACCATCCATAAACAAAAACACCTCACTTCCTGCACAGGCATCTATGATCTGGTCTATAAATGGTGTGGGATAGTTGTCCTTAGGATAGGCTTTATTGAGGTCCCTAAAGTATGTACAGACGTGAATAGTCCCTTGCTTCTTATCAACATGAATAGGGTTGGATACCCATTCAGTCAAAGCTATGGGATAGATAAAACCAACCTTCAACAGCTTTTCAACTTCTACCTTCACAGCCACTGCTTTGCATGGGTTATCATGTTAAATTTTGTCGAACTAGCTTGGTATCAGGATATGTTCATATTTCATGTTCAACAATCGATGGATCTATGCCTGGCATCTCCTCATATGACCAGGCAAAGACATCGCAGAATTCCTTAAAAAGGGAAGTATAGATGGCAATCTCTTCAAGAGAGAAATTTGAACCTATATATATGTTTTCCACGAGATCAGGGTTCACAGAGATGTTAATAGGTATGGTGGTGGAAATATTTGTCATATTCCCCTCAGCAGACATTCCTTCCCTAGGCAAGGGATTGATAGGTATATCAACATCTTCTGACAGTCTCAAATGAAACTCTTGATTTTCTATTCTTCTTAGTTCTAGAAGAAAATAGGATCGATGATGAACATCCTCACAAATCTTACCATGTCCACTCATGGCTTCCAGAATGGCTTCATTAGAAGGTAAAACCATGTCTAAACAATCTATAGAGTGTGAAGAGTTTTCCACCCATGCGGGAAAATAGACTTCTTCCAGATCTTCTGAGACTATTAGAGGATCTGGAATGGGATCAACATTGGCTTGAGTGATAGCTTGATAAGCTACCTCCACTGCCGATAAGGGCACTTCTGGTTCATGGGGGGTTGGGAGAACCCAAGGATTAGTCCTATCGACAATCGTAGCTATGGAATTCCCCACACTAGTAGAACCAATATAAATAACTGAGGCTAGAAGATCAAATGTGCCCATCAGTGATGTGTACATTCCAGTCCCCAAGCTCTGTGCAGCAGGTTTAACTTGATCAACCAATGGCACAGCGGACTCATTAGAATCTAAACGACCTTTTCAAGTATAATCAAGTTGGTCAATAGTAGCCAACTTTCCCTCATGTGAAAAAACCACTACACAAAAAATGGTCGATGCAATAGCGGACATCGCATAAGTCCAGTTCCTTCCTAGAAGCAGATTGTAGTCCAAAGGAGCATCAATCACTTCTACTTCAATAGACACTGCTTTTCCTACCAACTTAATTTCAAAATTCAGTAGGATACCATGTGGACGAAAGGACCTTCCATCAAAAGCAGTAAGCAAAGTGTTTGATGGGACCATCTCTGGGGATCCAAGAGCTTTCCAACAGGTCAAGGACATAAAACATGTAGAAGCACGCTCATCAACAACTGCCCTTCCAATGGTCTTTCCACCATGGACAACATCTATTTATAAGGATACATGGTAAGGTAGGTGAATTTTAACATCAGATAAATTAAATTTTGCCATGAGACTTGATGAGTCCATGCTGCCTAAAGCTGCTAACAGAGCATCCCATTGAGCAGGACAACTCTATAACACCTCTAAAGACAACATTGCACATGGGGTTTGAGCTAAATATTCAACCACGAAGTAGTTTGAAGCAGCCCTAGCGTTAGGGTTATGCAAGGTCTTCTTGAAGACACCTTTCGGTATCTTCGGCATAGTTTCAGCAGGCTTCTCTATTGTGAGAGGGTTAGAAGTTTCACCTACAGGTTTACCCTTCTCAAGAGTCTCTTTCTCATCATTTGTATTCCTTGTGTGCAACGAATTCGAAGATCGAACCATGTTGATATAGTTTGGGTCAGGGGCATTTTGAGTGCCCCCTGCTACATTAGAAGCTGAAGCTGAGTTTTGTCCTTGGGGAAAAGGATCCTTCAGGACAGCTGGTTGTTGAGCTTTAAGCAACTTCTGGGCTTGATCCATAAGGGGACAAAGGTGAGTAAGGTGGTCCTCATGGAAAAACTTACATGGGAACTTGACCTTCTTCTTTTCTTTCTTGCCCCCATCAGCATTGTTCACGGGCTTTTGCTTGTTTTGATTTCCCTCTCCCATTTTTCCTTTATTTTTCTTCCCGCCAGGCTGCTGATTGCCCTTCTGAGAGGTTTGTGTAAAAACATTTGCACTCTGGGGGGAATGGGAAGCCTTTGTTTCCTCCACCGTAGACTGCTTGACGGACAAATAATGAAGTTTCTTAGCCAAAGATTCTACGGTGGGAGAGTTAACAGACCCAACCACACCATCGGCATGGGGTCCAGGCTTAGGCTTATCTACATCGTGCGTAGGCCTCGGTGCCTCAGGGATAATCTCATACAAGATCCCAGATTGTGAATAAATCAAATCCAATTGATGGGCCCTAAGAATGGCTTCTTCTTCATTCGTCACTCCTGAGGTGGATACGTCCTTAGATATGTAGGGAAACAGGGATTTAAGGAACCACTCTAGAAGAAACTCAGGAGGAATAGTGGCTTTTATAAGGATATTTTGCCTCCTCCACTCTTGGATGTGATCCGAGATGTGGGTAGCCTTATTTTGCCTAAAATTAGACAACAAGTCCATTCTGAAATCATATTGGACCGGAAGCTGAAAGTGACTAAGAAATGCACTAGCCAAGTCCCAGAAACTATTGAAAGCAGCATAAGGAAATTCAATATACCATTTTTCCGCGATACCTGTTAAGGTTCTCTTGAACAGCCTCAACCTAACTGAATCTTCATTCAGTGAATTCGAAGAACACCATAAATGGAATGTGGTGGCATGAGCCCCAGGATATTCACCAACTTTTCCTTCGAATTTAGGGATGTCCGATGGCAATTTGGTGGGAATAGGTGGCCACAAGGGGTCATGCCTCACTGGGTCATTCATCAATTTTGACAAATCTGGGAAGTTTAAGGTTGCCAGGAATGGAAGTTTGGGTTGAACTGGGGTACTAAATGTGCCAGCATGGGGATTAGAGGGACCTGCCCTCGAATGCCCATGGGTAAAAGTGGGGTTTCCCCCTGCCACCAGTTGCGAAGTGGGTAGATTACTCTGAAATGGATTCCATCCGTAAGCCACAGGATTGTGTGTGGGAGGTGCAGTATAAGAAGTTCAGGCTATCCCCATAGAAATAGGGGTCTAAAAGACAGGAGCTAGTATCCCTCTACTAAACAATGAAAAGGGAGAGCTCGTAAATGGGACCGAAATCGGAGTTTGGAAATTTTTCCCATAAGAGGTATGGTTTCCAAACTGTACTCCTACATAGGAAGGTGATGGGTCGACGTATGGAGAGGATGGGGAAATGTGCCCCCCATTCCAAGGAAATCCTTGGACAAATACCAAGGATCCTACTAGACCACTCTGGGTAGTATATGGAAAGGAAGAAGGAATAATAGGTATACTGGGGATCCCAGTAACCATATCACCATAATTACTTTCTAGGTTTGAGTGAACCGATGGTTGAACCACCCGGCTCGTTGGAGTCAAAGGTGTAGAAGGTATACTAGATATAGGGGCACTTACTAGGGGAGGTAGTACCCCTTCAACCGGAACGGCTGAGGTGAACACAAAAGTACTTTCTTCCATAGAATACATGCTCCTACCTACAGGGACACCTAACACAGGTGAATCAAAAGGTCTAACTTGAATGATCACAGGATCATTTAAATTAGTCAAGGGTGTGTTAAAGTTTCTCGCAAACTCGTCAGTCTGCAAGTCTTCTATCTCAACTGTATCAAGATCAAAATGGTTATCTATAAGTTCTGGTTCACCTAGAACTTCACTTATCCCTACCGGTTCAAATGAACCGTTCATGTCCAATCTCCGCCTTTGGGGTGGAGGTGGAGGCTCCAATGTGACGAGAGGACGAAGGTTTATCAACCTTCTTAACCTTCTAATAGGTTGGTCCTCCATGATTGAAAATTTGACAAATCACACTCTAAGGCCAACTAAACAAAGGAAAAACCACAAAGCACACACTATAAAAATCCTAAAGTCTCAAACAATCAATCAAGGGTAAAAGATATACTTTCCTGAAGAAAGTTGATGAACGATTACTTGGTGTCCTTGAAGTGGTTATTAGGCACAAGCGAAGGAATCACCCAACTGCCCTCCTACACTTACAACAAGGGTTACCTTCCAAGCCCATTCAAGGTGAACCATAAATAGCCTTTCGGTTTACCTAGGTATGAACCCTAAATGTCAAGAGACTAAAGGCTACCTTAGCTATAACAACAGTCTGAGGGGATAGTCGCAAGCCTGACTCGTACGCATGGGTAGGGTAGCTGAGACTGAAACATTGTCTAGGACAGAATCCATAGATGTGTAAAAGTCCTGATTTACATTTTGAAAAGGAATCGGAGGGTTATCTCCTCAGTCCATGCCTCCACGCGGCCTTGTGCTTGACTCCCATTTGAGAGGAGCTTCCCAGATACAATCGATAAAGTCAAGGATTTACCTAAAGAAAGGTCCACTACGTCTGAATTTTAAAACTTATGGAAAGTTTACACTTCCTATCCCACAAGTCTAGCCTAAGCTAGTAGGTGAAAGGCCCCTAAAAACAAAAATTACTAATAAATTTTAATTATTGCGTTCATTTTAAAGGGTTGTTTCTTACTCAGAAGGAAATGGAGTGATGTACTTATGGTGATTTTTACTCGATAAGTACAAAAATTTTCTCAGAAAATAAGAAAAATCCACAAGACTTTCAAACACTGTGATAAGTATGAACTAGGATAAAAAACCACACACAAAATTCAAAGCAAAGACTTGTCAGGTGTGACAGAAACAACCTACAACAGTCTGGGCTCCCCAGCAGAGTCGCCAATTCTGTTGTACAGGAATAAACACCTTATAACCGAAGGTCTGGGGTTACCAACATACTCATGAAACTTGCAGGCAATCGACTCTAGAGTGTATTAAAGGAAATAGGAAGATAGTAAAGACTCACCTGATACACGATGGTTGATCCTAGCTTGTCCTCTTCCACTCTGCTTCTCCTCCAAAGCCTTTAGGGATGCTTCTCCTTCACCTGTCAAGAGTCAATCCTCCAAATACAAGATGATACATATATATATAAAAGTTAGATAGATCATATACATAGTGTTGAATCATAAGTATTTATCAAACCATAATATATGAGAGACATTCAAGCCATATATGGAAGAATGATTCTCTTTATTAACAATAATGAAAGAGTTCATATTACAACCCAATGCCTGAGACAAGGACTCCTCTGCAACCAAAGGATTCTGAGTTCCATTGCTCCAAATACTTCTGAATAAACTCCACCAGCATAACTTTGCTCTCTAGTATATGTGATTAACACCCTCCCCAAGGCCTGTATTTATACTTGGTGAAATAAGGCAGTTTCGAAGGTTGAGGAGGTTGAGACAGTTAAGGTGATTAAGGTTAAGGGCTTAACTAATCTCAAGTAATTGCGAGTTTTTATTTTTAATGTAAAAGGAAGGTGTACACGGGTATCAATACTGGCAACTCACGTATGGCATGCGAGTTACTCTAAGGGTAACCCGCATACAAATCTGTACGTGAGATGCAATAACCAACACTCGCGTACAACACGCGAGTTGCATATAAGAAGAGTCACGTATAGGACTTGACATATTTAAAAGGTAAAAATAACCAGCTGGATGGATGATAAATGTAGTTCATAATAATCCCATCTATAGTGTTTTGGGAAACCCTCAATCCATAAATGGCCTTTTGTGTGCCAACATAGCGAATGTCGGCACTCGGACAGAGAGGTGCTATTCAGGTGGATAACAATTGCCTCAACCTTCAAAGGGTTGACTCTTATACCATCTTTGGAGACAATGAACCCTAATAAGCGACCAGAATTCATGCAAAAGATGCACTTGTGAGGATTTAATTTGACCAAATAATGGCGGCACCTTTTGAACACTAATCTCAAATGGTAGGAATGACACATCCTTTGATGAGAATGAGCAGCAAGGTCATCCAAAAAGACTTCAATAATTGATTTGACATCATGGAAGATCAAGGTCATATCCCGTTGAAAAGTGGCTCCGGTGTTTTTAAGGCCGAAAGGCATCTTTCGATATGCAAAGGTACCCCAAGGACAAATAAAGGAAGTCTTATGTTGGTCCTTAGGTTTGATCTGTATCTGATTGCATCTGAAAAAGTCGTTCATAAAGGAAAATACCTCGCTTCCCACACACTCATCCAAAATCTGATCAATAAATGGTGTGGGAAAATTATCTTTAGGACAAGCACGATTCAAGTCATGGAAATCAGTGCATATGCAAATCATTCCCTGGTTCTTATCAACTGGAGCGGGGCTTGAAACCCACTCCATCAAGGGAACGAGATAGATAAAACCGACATTCAACAGTTTTTCTATCTCATCCTTAATCGTGGGTGATTTTCTAGGATTCACCACATGCAAGCGTTGTCGAACAGGATTAGCATTGGCATAAGTTTTAATTTCATGCTCAACAATGCAAGGGTCGATACCTGGCATTTATTCATATGACCAAGAAAATACAACATGAAATTCTTTGAACAACTCGGTATACTCTTGAATCTCAACATGGGAACATTCTGCCCCAATATAGACATTCTCAATCTTTCCAGGATCATGAGAGATACTGATAGGGATGGTAGGAGATATATTCACCATGTTTCCATCATCCATCAAACCAGGAGAGCTTAACGGAACCATGGGACTACCAATTCTCTCACTAAGAATCTCCCTAAGGTCTTCACACTCCAAACGTTCAAGCTCGGGAAGAAAATAAGATCTATGATGCAACTCTTCCCAATGTGGCTCAACTCCAGACATAGCCTCAATAATAGCCTCATCTAACAAAAAAACACTATCAAGGTAGTTATGTGTGTGAGAAGACTGAACTTCCCATGCAGGTAGTACATATGGGTCCTCCTCCTCCGTCCACAAAAATGAAGGACTAGACTCTACAACACTTCCAAGATTAGCTTGATATGCTATCATAGTTGCAAGCAACGACACGTTCACTTTGATGGGCTCACGTGAAGGACTCGGTGTAGGAAGAATCCAAGAATATTCCATATGTGTGGTGTGAAAAGACACCAAATGCAATGATGATGAAGCCTCACCGAAAGTAGACCCAATCATGAGAATAGGTGGAGGACAACTAAAATGATCCCATAACGGATGGGTACATGCCCACACCCACACTTCCAGTTGCTGGCTGAGAGTGTGTGACAATCAGGACAGAATCTCCTGAGGATGTGGTAACACACGGATTCTTGAATGACATTTGATCAATCATAACTATATTCCCATTAAATGGAAAGCATACAACTATGAATAGAGAAGAAGCTATGGCTTGGATACTGTACATCCAATCCCTACCCAGTAACAGATTGTAGTCAAGGGGCGCATCAACCACCTCGACCTCGATCGCGATGGTCTTCCCTTCCAAACAGACCTTAAGAGAAGGAAGAATGCCATGTGACTGAAATGATCTACCATCAAATGCAGTCAACATGGTAACAGATTCAGACAACTCTAGGGAACCCAAACCCTTCCAACACGCCAAAGACATCATGGAAGCAACAGCGCCTTCATCAATCACAGTGTGTTTAACGGTCTTATTAAGACATTCTACATGAATCAAGAGAGACACATAATAAGGCAAGCAAGGATGTAGTCCCGCGGTTTCAAATTTGATGATGGAGGAAGAATTATCATAGTTAACACCAAGAGAAGAAAGCAAAGATTTCCTTTACAAAGGAAAACTCTGAAGTACTTTGAGTGCAGACATCGCACAAGCAGTGTGGCCCAAATCCTTGACAACAGAATAGTTCTAGGAAGCTCGGGCATTAGGATTGTGCCCTGAACACTTAAGGACTCCCTTAGGAATGCAAGGAGAAACTTCAGGCTTATCCAGAGGTTTTTCAATATGCAAAGGACTCTCGGGTCGAGCGGGTTCCTTTCCAAGGTCTGGATGTGATGAACCATAGTCCTTCGCACGAGTCACAACCTTAGAAGCATGCACCATGTTGATGCAAGCATGACCACTACAAGCTTCCGACAGATCTTGATCCCCACTAGACTGATCATGGGTCCTCGAGTTCATATTTTGATTATGAGGGAAAGGGTTAGTTAGTACAGCCAGGCCCTGCGCTATGAACCTCGAGGCTTCTTCTATCCGAGGACACAAGTGAGTGAGGTGGTCCTCCTTACATAACTTGCAAGGAAAATTAACCTTACATTTAAGATTCTTGTCCCCCCCCAGCATTTTGGGCGTTCTTGTCATTAGAATTAGCATTTCCATTATTATTCCAACCCTTACGAATTTTTTTACCCTTCTTCTTATTCCTTTCAGGTTGTTGGTTACCCTTCTGGTCCGACGATTGTACTGAAAGCACACTTGCTATTTGGGTGGGTTGATACGAAGCCGTGGCTTGTCCTGAAGTAGATTGGTTGATAGATAATTGACTGACCTGTTTCAAAACCAAATCCATAGGTTTGGTACTCATACAACCAACAATGCCATCGGCATGTGGTCCAAGTTTGACCTTAGGGTTGAAACTAGAATGTGGAGCATTAAGAATGATCTCATATAACAAACCAGATTGAGCATGAATCAAGTCCAATTCCTATTCCCTAAAAATGTCTTGTTCCTTGTTCTGAACTTCGAATGTAGAAACATCCTTCGCTATATAAGGTAGTAACGACTTAAGGAAGCACTCGAGGATAAACTCCGGTGGTATGAAGGCTTTAATCAGTCTCTTCCGTCTATGCCACTCTTGGATATGGTCCAAGATATGTGTGGCTTTATCTTGCCTAAATGTTAACAAGAGTTCCGTACCAACATCGTAATGCACTGGTAACTGAAAGTGGTTGAGAAAATTCATAGCTAGGTCATTAAACATAGTGAATTCCCCCCTAGGTAGCTCTATGTACCATTTCATGGTAGGCCTGATGAGGGTGCGTTGAAATAGCCTTAAATAGATTGAATCTTCATGTAAGGAGTTAGAAGAGCACCACAGGTGAAATGTAGTAACATGTTCACTCAGATCTTCTCCTGGTTTGCCCTCAAACTTGGGAATGTTCGATGGAAGCTTCGTAGGGACAGCCGGCCAAGCTGGGTCATAAGATACCAGATCATTCGTTAGTCTTGACAAGTTAGGCAGATTTAATGTTGCGAGGAAAGGGATCCTAGGTTGAGCAGGTCTATGAGGCGCTCCTTGATAATTTTGGTTCACATAGGACTGATTACGGTAACCACCATGGCCATGGCCATGGTATCCTCCTCCCGTTTGACCCATTTAGGGTGGCATGGAAGCACCATAATGTGGTGTACCCTGACTATTTGGGGCTACAAATCCATAATTTGGGGAGTAAGCGGGTTGTTGATACTCGTACCCATAAGGTGAATAACTTTGTGCATACTGCGGTCCATAATATGGTCCATAAGAAGTCCCATGAGATATCACATGAGAAACTCCATAACTAGGAATAGACGTTCCAGAACTAAGAATATGACCTCCAGAAGTAGGAATATGACCTCCCGACATGACAGGAGGTACTTGACTTTGAGACACAACTACGCGAGTAGCAGGAGTACGCACATGACTTGTAGCAACATTCTGGCCTGAAGTACCACGTGAATGTGGGGGAGGAATAGCATTCGAAGAACTAGGAATAGAGGACGAAGGGACATGTGAAATCACGTAAGTGGTATTCCCTACAGTCACTCATCTTGGCTCTGGTATCCAAATAGAACTACTAGCACTAGGTCTAGGATGAACATGTGATGTGACCTCCACCACCGGGATGGAGAATGCAATGTGACTTGAGTTCCCAAATATCTCCTCATGGAAGTGACTAGAAATTCCCCCAGGAATAGTGTTAGGTTCAAACTCTAACTCGGTATGCGATACCAAATCATGTGTAGGAATACCGGACATATCATAACTACCATAACTAGTGCTCGCAGGTTCATGATGAGTCTTGATGCCTGACAGCCAATACCGATGACCTATGGATGCGGGATCATACCCAGAGTGTGTAGGTATATCACATGAAGGATCATACCTAGAGTGTGTAGGTATATCAGGTGAAGGGTCATATGTAGGGGTAGGCTCTTCTTCTTCAACCTCATGAAGTGAAGAAGGTAGCTCAATAATTTCATTTTCATGATCTCCCATCATGTGTGAATCAATGTGAGAAGTAGTCCACTTGGACCATCTGCTTCCCTCTCCCAAAGGAGGAGGAGATGTAGAAGGCGGAAGTCTTGCTAAACGACGAGAACGGAGAGGTTCCACACCCGAATCCACAATGACTCAAAAAATGAAAAAGAATCTCTAATTACGCAAACCATAAGCAAGCTAACATGCACAGAGCATACACCAATATAATCTAAATCCAATCACAAGAAAAAAAGGGTAGGATATGTGAGCTCTCGAAAGAAGCAGGTATTTCTCACCTAGGAGAGGCTTGAGACCCATACACAACAAGTGGAGGTTCGTAACCAATTATTGTGCCCCTCAGCTTCAACGTATATAGAGACTGTGATTTCCGCCCCAACATGGCCGGGACACCCACAGTATAACCCCTGCAAATTACCCCATCGATAACCTAGGTAAGAAAACTAAGGTCACCTCAATATAATAAATTCTCAGGCAAACAGTCGTAGGCATAATTGACCGTATGGGCAGGGTAGCAAAGCCCGAAACTCTCGAAAGAGCCCTGAGATACGAATACAATCCTGGAAATATCTCCGGTGCTACTTAGTTATGACTAGGGGTCATCCCAATCAATAACTGCTCACACTGCCTCATGCTTAACTCTGTTGTAAGAGGAGGATCCTGAGAAACACTAATTATACCAAGTAATTTCACACTCTCACCTGGACAGACACATACATGTTTTTGTTTAGTGGTATTGGAGAATTTACTCACAATGAAGTATTCCAAGACCCTAAAACCTAATCTTGTTGGTGTACCCTATCAAATAAAATAATGTAATCCATTTTAATTAAGCCTTGATTTTATTTGGCTTTATTACTCAAAAAAGGTAGATGACCATGCAACCAATGGTTTTATGACGCAACCTGAAGTAAAATGCATACCTAACAATCAATGCAAATGCATTATGTCAAATGAAAAATAGGGCATGCTACTACGTGAAATGAAATTTTTTTCTTCAAATGACGAATGCAGTCATTACTATATGAAATCCTAACTAATACTTCTCTAAGAAAACCTAGTGCAAGTACCATGCAAGGTGCAAAGTGCAATGCATAATGATGCAAAGAAGTAAATATTTTTTGGATTTTTTGAATAAAAATGAGATACTAAAGCAAGAGAATGACTCTACCACCCCCAGAATCTGCAAGCACAATCAAATAGCACTCATGCAAAGTACTAAGGTAAAAGAAATCTAATGCACTAATCCCAAAACAAAAAATAAAAAATGCAATGACAAGAACATTCTTAAAAAAGAAATTTACCCTAAAAAAATGTCTCTGGTCAGAAACAGAGGTGTATACAGACTCTGGAAGTATCAAAGGAGACTCAGTAATCATCAAAATTCACCCAGCAACAATTCATCTTCATCTAAAAGGAAAAACTTAGTGCATACGCAACTATTTGCAGTGGACCCGCGTATGTATGTGGATATAGTAGTCAAAGCTTCGTGTATACGCGACTGTGAGTTAAAAACTTGTGTACAAGAAGAAAAATGTATAAAAAGAAAGCAAAACAGATAAATTGAGACAAAATTCACACCGATCAGACACTACTAGGAAAACATGCCCCTAGACCCGACCAGAAACAGAGAAATAAGAGCAATTCAAGAACATTGAATGCCGATAAAAAACCCCCAAAGGACAACTACTAGGAACTCCCCAGTGGAGTTTCCAATTCTGTTACAGAGATAAATTCCTATGGCTTGGGGTACCACAACAGACATCTTGACTCCAGAAATCAATCATTTCCTATATGCAAGAGAAACCAAATATCTAACACTAAGGGATCTTGATTCGTACCTTATTCCAGACGGTTGATGTAGATCCCCGTTGAGATTTCCAACTCCATCTTGAATTGATAAATTGCTTCCTCAACATTCAATAAACAAGACAAGCATGCTATATATAATCATATTAGACCTACTCTAGAATATATAATCAATAACATATAAGCATTTGAAATCATCCATGGATCAAATATTCATTCAAATACACGTTATTGGACAGGAAAATATATTTCTATTAATATAAAATCAGAGATTACAATGAATACAACCTCTGTTGGCACGTCTATGAATTGAAGAAACTGAGTGCCCCACTTGGGCCTCCACCACTTCAATCCTCCATCTCTCGATAGAAATATCATAAGCAAAGGGCAAGCTTGGGAAGAACACAAAAGTGCTCCAAGGGACAAAGGGATGTAGACTCAAGCATAAGTTCTGGAAACAATGGACTATAGTTCTCTTGCTCTCAATTCCTCATTCCTTCAAGGTATCCAAAGGGTTCCTTATATAGCTCTTCAACGGGGTAATGAAAGTTTGAATCCAAGCGATATCAAGGCATAGGGAAGGCCAGGAGACAAGTGAGTTGGATCCACATCAAGGAAAACTCCAAAAGATTTTGGCCTTTTGCACACATCCCGATGTACGCAGTTTTAGGGGTCAAACCCACGTATATACACAAGAAAGGGTTTAAAACTCATGAATGGAAATTTTTGCATGTTTTTAGGGATGATCTTGGAAACATAAAAGGAACAAAAATGGTCCATGGGATCTAAGGAGTCTGCAGAGGGACAGGGAAGGCCATAAAAATGTGATTCACCATGTGTGGTAAAATCAGCTATAATAGCAGCTCGAGAAGAGAATATGGGAAGTGAAGATCAAGCTCTCACAATTCAATCCAAGAAACCCAGAAAGGACCATCATCATCATCATTCTAAAGGTAAGCACTCTTCCCACAAGAAATCTCAACTCAAATGTTATACTTGTGATGAAATAGGACACTTTGTAAGAGATTTTCCTAAAAGAAAAAGAAACCCTCACCAGAAGAAAAACAACAAGAGAAGACATCATGCTCATGCTGCAGAGGATGATGAACATTCCACAAAGAAGATCAAATATGAAAGTGAATATTCTTCAAGTTATGAATAATATGTTTTGATTTTCTCTCTCACAGGAAATATCACACATGGAAGCAATGATTGGCTTATAGACAGTGGGGCTTTCAAGCATATGACAGGATTCAAGGAATCATTTATGAGACTATCAGAACTTTAATCACCTCACAAGGTGAAGCTCGGAGATGACTACCAATATCCAATAAAAGGTAGTGGGTAATCCTCCTATAAGCTAGACTCTGGAAAGTTTATGACAATGAAGGAAGTATTGTTTGTACCAGGACTAAGGAATAACCTTCTCTCCATATCTGCATTAGATGCAAAAGGAATGAGGGTTGCATTTATATATGGTCAAGTCATCATGTGGCCAAAAGGAAAGACTATTGATTATGTAGTAGTGATTGGAGAACAAGAATGAGGATTGTATAAATTGAAGGGCCATCCAGAACAACCCTTGGTCCATGACACAGTAGAGACAAATGAGCTTTAGCACAGAAGGCTTGCACATGTGCATTACAGAGCACTACCACTTGCAAGAAAAGCTGTTGAAGGTCTTCCAAAAATTCAAGCAAAACATGATGGGGTCTGCAAAGGATGTGCGAAAGGAAAGAACACAAAGAAGACATTTCCAAGCAGTGAAAGCAAAGCAAAAGGAATCTGGGAAATCATCCACTCCGATGTCTGTGGACCAATTTCATCAAGATCTCTAAGTGGGTATGTATACTATGTTTCCTTTATTGATGAATTTTCTAGGAAGACATGGATTTACCTCATGAAGAACAAAGATGAAGTATTCAACAAGTTTAAGGAATTCAAAGCCTTGATCGAGAACCACACAGAAAAGAAGATCAAGACCTTTCGATCAGATAATGGCGAAGAATTCACATCAAATGAATTCAAAGAGTTATGCAAAGAATCAGGGATTAAGATGGAGTTGTCCACTCCATATAATCCATAACTGAATGGGATTACAGAAAGGAAGAACATAACTATCATGGAAGCTGCAAGAGCTATGCTTCATGACCAAGATCTTCCCATTCATCTATGGGAAGAGGCTTCTAGAAGAGCAGTGTATGTATAGAACGATACAACACATAGAGTACTCAAGAAAAAGACTCTTGAAGAAGTCTTCTCCAGCAAGAAACCAGAAGTTAGCCATCTCAGAATATTTGGCTATCCTATGTACATACACATTCCAAAAGAGAAGAGAACAAAACTAGATCCTTCAGGAAAGAAGCGTATATTTTTGGGATACCCTAAAAGCTCAAGGCTTACAGAATATACTTCTCAGTATTCAAGAATATCGACATCAGTAGGGATGTGACATTTGATGAAGACAAAACTTACAAAAAATCCAGAAAGAAACCTACTGAAGAACCTGAAGAAGCAAAAGCACCCAGAATTCATGATACAACCATGAATGAAGAAACTCAAGAAGAAGATCGAGAATTTGAAGAACCACAAAGACCTGTAGATCCACCTTAGGAGAAGAATCCTGACAAGAGGAAACCTGCTTGGGTATGAGAAGCTATCCAAGGTGCGGAAAGATATGGGACTCCAGAAGAAAATCAAAGAGAAAGAAAGAGGACCAGATCCTGCTCTGGATATGTAGCATTATTATGTGATTTCATCGATGAAGAACCTTCCAATTATCAAGAAGCGACAGAACGAAAAGAATGGAAGGATGCTATGATCGAAGAGTATCAATCAATCATGAAAAATGATGTTTGGGATGTTGTCCCAAGACCAGAAGGGAAGTCAGTTGTAACTTCCAAATGGATCTACAAGATCAAGCATGCTGCAGATGGTAGCATAGAAAAATATAAAGCAAGATTTGTTGCTCGTGGTTTCTCCCAGAAAGAAGGAATAGACTATGAAGAAAATTTTGCACCTGTAGCAAGATACACTTCTATCAAATCAGTACTTTCTCTGGCTACAGTGATGAAATGGAAGATACACCAAATGGATTTCAAGACTTCTTTCTTGAATGGTGTAGTAGAAAAGGAAGTGTATGTGGAACAACCACTCAGTTTTAAGACACATGATAGGGAGTCTCATGTATGTATATTGAAGAAAGCCTTGTATGGTTTGAAACAGGCACCCAGGACATGGTACAACAGAATTGACAGCTTTCTATCTAGTTTGGGATTTACCAAAATTAAAGTAGATTCCAACCTTTACTATAAGGTTGAAGATGGCAACCCAGTGATGCTCCTACTGTATGTAGATGATCTATTTGTAATAGGTATGGATGGGCTGATTGTTGATACAAAGAGAAATATTGCTGTCGAGTTTGAAATGAAGGACTTGGGAATGATGCACTATTTTCTAGGCATGGAGGTGTGGCAGAATGCAAATTGAATTTCCTTGGGACAATGGAAATATACGGTAGAGATCCTGAAGAGGTTCGGGATGATGGACTGCAAGGCCATGACCACACCTATGGCATCGAACTTGAATCTATTGAGTGATGCTTCATCAGAAGTGGTTGATGCTACGATGTATCGTCAGGTGATTAGGTCCTTGATGTACCTGACGAACACGAGATCAGATATTTGCTTTGCTATGAACACCTTGAGCCAGTTCCTGACAGATCTGAGACATGTTCACTTGATTGCTACAAAGCATATTCTGAGGTACCTAAGGGGTACAATTGATTATGGGCTCAAGTATGAGGTGAGTCAAAAGATTAACCTAGAGGGTTATGTTGATTTAGATTGGGCAGGCAGTGCCATCAATACAAACAACACTTCAGGGTGTTACTTCAGTATGGGATCAGGTGTGATCTGTTGGTTTAGCAGGAAGAAATCCTATGTGGTACTAAGTACAGCTGAAGCAGAGTATGCCACAACTTGTTCAACTAGTTGTGAGGAAGTATGGATAAGGAAGCTATTGTCTGATTTATTTGATCTCCAGTTGGATGCTACTTGTATATATTGCGACAACTAGAGTTGTGTGAAGTTGTCAAAGAACCCAGTGTTCCATGACAAATCAAAGCATATCGAGATAAAGTATCACTATATTAGGGATATGGTGCAGAGCGTAGTAGTGAAGCTCCAGTATGTTGTGATGGATGAACATATAGGTGATGTTTTGACAAAGACATTAGCTAGAGTGAATTTTGAGTACTTCAGGGAGAAGCTTGGTGTTCTCCAGTTTGAGGTTCCTTCGAAGGTGAAGTGATGAGTCCGTGAGCCATTGTGACATCGTGAGAGGATTGGTTCCTTCCATGGTCAGATGTAAGGGCTGAGCCATTCTATCATGGTGAGAGGATTGGTTCCTTCCATGTTAGATCTGAGGGCTAATCCATTTTGATATGACTATAGGATTGGTTCCTACATGATTAGATATAAGGGTTGTTTTCATTCTTGGAATGGAGGTGCCTGGTTAGTTACTAGGAATACTTGGTCTAGGACCGAGGGCCTTTTTGAAATGACTGTAATATGTAGTCTTACATGATCAGATGTGAGTGATGGCAATTTTGATGTGATTAAGGGATTGTTTCCCACTTGATCAAATATAAGGGCTGATGCCATTCTCTGGGAGAATGGAGGCACCTGGTCAGTTACCAGGAAAGCTTAGTCTAGGACTAGGGGCCATTCTAATATGACTGTGGGATGTGTTCTCACATGATCAGATGTGAGTGCAGGGCCATTCTAATGAAGATTTCAGATATAAGTGTTGGTCCATTCTGACGAGTAGGTCAGATATAAGTGTTGGGCCATTCTGACGAGTAGGTCAGATATAAGTGTTGGGCCATTCTGACAAGTGGGTCAGATATAAGTGTTGGGCCATTCTGATGAGTAGGTCAGATGTAAGGGCTAGGCCATTCTAACATGGGAGAGGATGAGGTTCCTTTCATGGTCAGATGTAAGGGCTGGGCCATTTTGACATGGTACGAGGATTAAGTTCCACTCATGGTCAGATGTGAGTGCTGGGCATGCCTTTCTGATGAGTCAAGGTTAGATGTAAGTGCTGGATGGGCCATTCTGACTTAGGGTCAGATATAAGCATTGAGAAAGACCTACATGGAGGCTAGACCTACACCCAGCATGAAAAAAAGGGTTGGCTCTGTAGAACTTCCTGTGATGAGAAGAATCATGAGATAACACCCGTGATGATTTTTAGTGATGATGATCCAGATCCAGTGATGATGTCCAGTGATGATCCAGATCTAGTGATGATCTAGATCCAGTGATGATGATCTAGATCCAGTGATGATCCAGATCTAGTGATGATGATCCAGATCGAGTGATGATCCAGAACCGATGATCAAAGATGACTTGAAGATGAAGAGGACTTGAAGATGAAGGTGACTTGAAGATGAAGATGACGAGAGCTTGACGATGATCTAGATGATACAGAGAAGAAGACTTTTGCTGTTAAATTGTGTCGAGAGAATACCTTTCTAGTTAAGAGGGAGTGTTTATGTAATTATAACTTCAGAATGTATTCACTTGTATTTCTTATGTATTGTAACCTGATGTTTCTTCCAGGATGTATTGTAATGTACTTGATTCATGTCATGCCTTGATGTTCCTATCGGGAGTTTCTATAATGTAAACAATTCATGTCAATTCAAGGTGGGTAACCCTCCTATTGTCTAAGGGTTAAAGTCCCCGCAGTTTTGAGAAATTAGGGTTATTACACTCACCTAGTAAAGTCGGCCCTAGTTGGGTTTAGTCAAGTTGGGAATTAGTATAAATAGAGAGCCAGCCTCTCTATTTATCACACACTCACTCACACTCAATTGTAGCACATAGCTGAGGAAGAGAAAGACACTAGGGTAAGGAAGAAAGAGGTTACTACTGTCGGGAGATCATTTTACTGTTTTGGGGTTTTACTTTTGGTGCTTATTCTATCTCTAAGGAAGTTACGAGGTTTTCTCCATTTATGGTTTCCCCGAGGAAAAACACTGTGTTCATTGTCTCTTGTGTTTGATTGTTGTGCTTGTTGTTCTCTTAATTAAAGATCCTAATGTTATGCTAGCTTAATGTTAAAATCCTAACACATTATACTGGTACATGAAGTTCATGCAAGTTTTGAGAGGGAACCAACCGAAGAATCTAGCAGAAACTAGAACCGGATTGATTGGAAAATTAGGAAAACCCAAATATGAGTCATAATATATCATGAAACTGAAATAAATCAAGCAATATCCAATTGTATCGATCTGGGATTTCGATCAGCGATTCAAGACGTCGATGAAAAAATTTAGTTTTGGAATGAACGATGTGCATCACAACTAATGGTTCATTGCAACATTAGTATTACATATCCAAATGTCATTGATGCAGTAGAAGTTTGTGACATAAAGAGAGGCACTGGATATTGTAATGAAGCTGGAAGCTTCTCAAGTTTGCGAAATTGGAGTTGGTATGAATCAGATCCAATCATAACTAGTGAATCTGATGATCCAATTACAAGATATAAGGAAAGGAAAATAAATCCATGAAGAAGTATGGTGTACCCGATGTCACATGAAAGGACATTATAAATATAAATTCCCATATTTTTGCAATTATTTGTTGTCAGGAGCTCCAAATTCGCTAAGTCAAGGTGGCTTACCATGGTGTCGAATATGTCAAACCCGTGGACATCGACACGAGGAATGCGTGTATCTCCAGAATATGGTATCCAAGCCGGTGAACTTGTTTTGTAATTTTTGTCACTATGTTTTCCATGAAGAGAAATATTATCAAGCATATGACCTGCTATAGGAAAGGACAATGGATATGTACTATATGAAGGGAATAGAACATTGACCGTCCGAGAGACCGCCAATGTAGCAGATGCCACAGGTGGCGCTACCACAACCGAAGATTTCTCCACCATAGTTGCAGTATAATCAGATGTAGTATGCCCCACACCATCCATAACATACCCAGCCTCAGTATACACAACCATAGTATCTTCAAGTATAGCCGAATCAACTGCAACAACAATATTTTACTCAACTGTAGTATCAACATAAAGGAGTGTTAACCTAAAAAAACTTTTGATGAGCTCTACATGACCTACACCACCTAAAGACATCCATGCACAACCCTCATTTGGCCCCCACACCCTCATAAAGGCTCAAACATATGAAAAGGGGATGAAAACCCCCTAAAAAGAGCCAAAATATCTCTCATAGGGGCTAAAGCCCTAACCAAGGGCTTAAAACCCAGAATCTCTAGAAAAAAGCTATAAATAGAGGGGTGGGGTCACTCTCAAAACACTCCTTCTCTCCCTATTGTTATGCTACCCATGTGAGTGCCTTGATACCATTTTCCTCTCAAGCCATTCACCCTCCTTCTCCTCCATTGGCCCACACGCTAAGATTCCATCCCAAAGAGAGAGGTGCTTCCCCAAGCTAGGACATGGTGGCCCTTTTCCACCCAAATAGAAGGTATATTTGTGTTTTCTTTCATGTTTATTGTAGTTTTCTAACCTATTTTTCTTGCAGGGTTGTTGTCTTATGCTTTGTTTCAATTTTTTTGGGGACTTCTTGCAACCATATTCTTCTTTGCTAACCATTTCATGTAGGGTTTCATTGTTTAGTTTCAATATTGTTTGCAGGTTTTTCTTCCACCTCACAGGAACCCTACCCTTTGGTCCTATAGATGGAAGGGAGTTGTTCCTGCCTATAACTAGGGTGAAATACCTACTACATATTTGGAGACCATACCAGGTCGATCCCACAGGATCCCTGGATTTATTTTTCAAGTCTCAGTTTTTATTTTTCGTAGTTTAATTTTCTGTTAAATCTAGTTTAGATCTGTCTTTTTCTGCATTTTAATTCACAGCCAAGCTTCCTTAAGGCCAAACCAAGCCCATTGAGCCACAGTACAAGTTATTTTCGACCGTCTCCTACTCAGGTCAAAACATTTTCCTGTTTTTGGGCCAAGTCGCACTTATCGAGCTGAAATAGGAAACATGGTTGCTCAGTTTTTCCCAAAAGGTGCGACTATTAAATTGAGCACATAGATCTGTGGAAAAACACACAACTCACAATATAGATCACATAATTTACTCAGTTATTGAAGAATGAAACAATACAAAAATGGCTTGTAGCTGTGAATGCTTTTCATTAATCAAATAGTTATTAGATAATAATTACAATGAAGTACAATGGCTTTAATAGCCACAAGCAATTCAAGTCTACATGAGGAAATTCGAATTGATTAGACTCTACTTGACTGTAGGTAACTAAGACCTTGTCTAAATCACTATCAAAGGACTTAATAGTTAACTGACCTTGTTTAAACCATAACCAGAGTTCATCAAAGTTCTAAAACACAACTCAAGTGTTACATTTAGTGTTGACTAAGGATAACTGACTATGGTAGGTGAGAAATGCACCCCTCCTGAGTGTATTCAAGTAAACCTAGTGCTAACTGAATGTAGAGAACTAGAACTGAATGTAACTGACTCCTAACTTAGCTTTACTAGTCATTAACTGAACTAGATTGACCTTGGTTTGTTTTGGCACTCCCAGTGGCTCCTAAATTGTAGGGATTGGTCTAGGAGGCTCCTAAACTGATGCAATCAAGTCAAATCAGTGGCAGTAGGAATCATTTAGTGTTCCCCACACTTTATTAATAGAAACATGTGCCCCAATTAGGCCAAGTGGACCCAGTGGTGCTAGTGACTAAAAATAGACTAGATGGACTCCCAATTTAGACATATGACAAAATTGGACAAGGGATGACTAATAATCCTAACACCCCCCCTGAATGCTAACTTGGAAAATCTATGGGCCCTGATAACTAAGGCCATAGATCACCCATTACATCAAGTAAAGTAAAGTAACTGCTCAAAAACAAGGTGCTAGGGAAAAACCACATGGGAAAAAAATCACCCCCTCTAATTAAGCAGGTACAATCAGGATCAATCTGGTTCTTCTGTGCATAGGTATCGTGGGGCTCGGCATGTGAACCAGTCCATCATTATTTTTGGAGGAATCTTCCTCTTTGGAAGAAGAATTATATGCTCAACTAAATTAGAAATATAGACAGTTGCCGAATGAAGACTAGACCCATGTAGAGCAACTGAAGTCAACTGATAAGTGAGAAAATATTCTTGAGGATTCATGTAATGTCCCCAACCCTCTGACCGGCAAAGAGGATGCTACTAAACCATCAAATAGATAGGGAAACTAGCCCCATGAACATGAACATACATAAATGCTTAAAACATCAAAAATACTAAGATGCATAATCATACATATATTCAGCGGAAGCAAAACAACATTCATTCATACACATGTTCATCATAGTTCATTAACAATAAACATAATTACCGGCAATAAATAGACAAGGATACTTATATCATAAAGAACTTATCCTGCAACCAGCTACGTCACTGCAACATTCCACCCAACCATAGGCCAGCGTGCTCATCAATCTCTCAGCAACACTACCACCCCCGAGCTGAGCATGATTCCCTGAGGAATAAGGTACTAAGAAGGCTTACACATAGCCAAGGTACACAAATCAGCCAAGCCCACGTAGTAGGGTTTATCAGGCTATAAAGGAGCTGGGAGAAGCTAAAATCTAAGCTGGTGAGCTCATGGAAGAGATAAGGATTCCTACACCAGAGCTAGCCTGACCTCTAAGACACCCACACACACCTGACACCAGGAATCAGTCCCTTCTCTACTTCATAGTCCCTTAGGCCCTGACTTCCCTTGCTAGTGCTCTTCTGGGATTATCGAGAAGAAATACAACCATTTAAATCTATATGGATGGCTCCCAAACCCAAGTTTCTCAAGAATACCCAGCCTTGAATCGCACTCCACACAGTCCAAAGACCAACCACTACATGCATGCAGCAAAACCAAAAATTACAGCTTTGACAGGGGAAAATAGTCCCTGAGTTATTCTTAGCCTTGTCGTGGCCAAAACAACACAATGGTAACCTACAGTAGCTCCCAAGCATGAGGGAAAACATATCCAACAACACATAGGTAACCACAGTAACCCAATCCATCCGTGGAGGACAACAACCATGGTTCAGCGCTATACACTATCAAACATCTGGGACATTTCACAATACAATTCCCATTCTTGGACAGGGGAAAAAAATAGCCAACAAGCTTGGGTAAACAATGGTCCCCTCACAATGGAGCCACATCACATTTACACAAATGACAATGGAGAGGGAGAAGAAAGACTCTCTGCGTGAATAGGAGGAATACATCTCACAAGGGAAACTATAGCCACGGTTCATGATCATGGATGGGACAATACACAGTCTGATAATATAGCAAGAACCTCCACACTATAGTTGACATCATGCCTCTCAGGATGCTCTTCAAGCTCATCACAGGAGACACAATCTTGACCTATGTGTGAGGTAAACAGTACCCCTGTGTGAAGGGAAGGAACGCAACCGCAGACCGACAATCGACGTGAGAGAGGGAAGGTGAACCTCAACACAAGGATCGTAAAGCATTTTATCTCTGCTCTGCATGAGGAAATGAATATCCCACGATCCCATAGAGTGGATAGACCATCATCATTCCAAACGGTGCATGAGGGAACCACTCCTAGCCCGCATGTGACTAAGCTAGCTATGGAGGCACGTGGGGGAAATCCTTCCACCCATCCCTACCCAGCATTAAATACCTCAACTAAATAGGGGTTCAAGGTTTGACACATGGCTTTTCCCCAACGACTCCCATGGGTTAGACAACCCCCCCCCCACCCCCTTATCCTTTGGAATCATGCCATTTTCATTTAACATTGCACTGTTGTAGTTGGATGTAGGTTTAATTATATTGATGTGCATTTTTACATGATGCCAGAGCTATAATGTGTTGGATAGCATGATATACCATCGGCAACGATCCCAATTGCCGAAACATGCACAACCAAATCGATGGCAGGGGATTTTTCCTTTAGCTCCATACCATGATTAATTACAAAATATACATCACATATCTTTAAATGAAAATGGATTCAAAACCAGGGTATTACAATCCCCTCCCCCTTGGAATAACATTGTCCTCGGTGTTCCAATACATATACAATTTGCACATCAAATTTCAAAATTTTGCAGATCCGTCCCAGATTGAATTATTTACTTGAACTTTCAGGACCAAGCCCCTCAGCTTCCACGAGCTTCTCTTGCTGGTTCTCAGCTTCCAACTCAACCCCAAGTCTAGAAACTTTTCTGCATCTTGAGCATTTCTCCAAGATTTTCTTGGGTATTGGCAATTGTTTGAAGCAGACTTCCAGCCAAGTTCAACAGCTTTTGGTCTACTGCCATGATCAATGTGCACACTGGACTTCACTTTTCTCACCTGTGAAATGCATCATTGAATTTCTGTTAGACCAAGCATATTATAGGCATTAAAATTAGTCAATTAATTTCCCAATTGGCATGACATTCCAAGTCTCATCAAGGAGACTTTCATATTTTTCATGCCTTCCCAACAAGCACATGAGCTCATTCATGTCCATTCTTGTGCAAGGATTTAACTATTCCAGCATTCATAATTATTTTAAGCAAATAGACACATTCTATTTTCAGCCATACATGCATTCAACAATCTTCTGTTTTCACAATGCATAAGTATATATAACTAAAAGGCAAGAGAGAGCAGCAAGAGTTTTTCCCCTCTTTGTCTTGTTCCATCCTGGAACCCACACCATCACTGTGGATTTTCATGCTCTCAGCCTCTTTCACTTCACCATGAATGCTGGACCAATCCCTCTTGGTCATGACACTTAGTGTATCTAGTCTATTTCAGACCTCTCAACCATGGGGCCTCCCCACATGGTTTGTCTTGACTGCTAGGAACTTCACAGTCTCACTAGCACCTTTTTCATTTCTGCTCATTCTGAGCTCTTCAGGACAGTCACATGTCCACATTCACCCCTAGGATGCTCTCATAGTCCTCGCTTCCAGCGATACCTATATTCAAACATTGAATAAATTCACATGTTTAGTTTATTCTCATTAGTTCTTATCTCTTAAACAAGAGCTCAAAACATCATAACCAAATCATATACACATGCATATTCATAAGCAAGAATTGCAAAATAATCCAACACTTATCTGTATTGTGTGTTTCCTCATTGGTCCACAGGATCTTGCTTCGCTTTGC
>LPNX010487131.1:101277-142222 GCA_001517045.1 Pseudotsuga menziesii
AATACACTTATATCAGCAATGCACTTATATCAACAACCAATCAACCAAGCCAACACAATTGGGTTTATCAAGCCATCAACAATAACACATGCACTTATATCAACAACCAATTAGCCAAGCCAACGTAGTTGGTTTTATTAGGCCATCAACAATAACACATGCACTTATATCAACAACAAATGACCATTTCTAGGTTTCATTTCTAGCAGTGAGCTCTAATTCCACTACCCCATACAACACAAGAAACCACCCCCTCCTCAGCTCTTCGGTCTCTTGGGAATGTCTCATTCTCTGTGCTCTTCAATAGGATGTAGGATGAGCCCAAGCCATTGTCCACTTAGTGTGCAACACCAGACTACATATGTTTATCCTTACAATACAAGCAATATAAGCAACTCATCGGCATTATTTCTCTAAAACTGTAATCATATTTCATATCATTCACTATCAAGTATTGAGACACCAAGAGTGCATCCACTTCCTAGGGTGTAATCAATATTGAAAACCCTTCCATGATCCGACATTGGAAGAGTGTGCACCCTTTTTTGGTGTGTGCCATGTAGGTCCTATTCATACTCAAGCAATCTACCACAATGGAAATAAAATCAAAACATGCTATGCATAATGAATTTAACAACTGACATGCATATTCTTAGCTAGGGTCATAGAACACTTATCCACTTGTCGAGGCAGTATTCCTTCATTAAGGAGGAATGGGGGCTCACTTCTCTGAGTTGACAGTCCCTCGATTTGTCATCCTAATTCCTCTTTACATTTCATGTCCATTCATGTCTTACTGACATAACCCATACCATCTCACTCATGTTGCTTACCAAACATGTAGTGCAAATGAGACATTTCCAAAATGTCCAATGGAGTTCCCCCCCAAAACCCATTTTCAAGATAAGGGAAAACCTTCCCATGAAGTTTGGATCCTCCAGGCCATCACACATGGTCTTCCTGCAGCATGTACCCAATGTGTCCTCCTGACACAATCTCATGCAAGCCAATAGTGATTAGCAGTTGTTAGCAATTTCTCAAATCTACAGTTCACAAATTCAAATTTAACAACCCATTATGGATACAACTATTTTTATAGCCATAAGAATCTCCTCATAAGGTTTGGCTCTTTCACATGGTAGATTTTGTCATTTGTCATGGTCTTACTCTCGTTTCCATGCTATAAACAATCTACCTGAAACCTGAACTTCAATCAACCATACACTTGGTAAGTCTTGGTGCAGATAACCTTTTCATTGCTGTAATCATCATTGAAGCATTTTAAGAATTTATAAAATTCAAATACTTCTAGCTGTTAATCACATCAATATTACTAAAACTCATTTACTTCACGCAATCATTATCATACTGACATTTGCAAGGTATAGTCCCATCATTTATGCAATTTTAAATGAATTGTTTAGATACTCCTTAATTCACAAGCATATCATTTGTACCACCTTGCCCTTTCATAGAGCATTTCCGGTAGCCAATCGATCATGACTACCCTCTTCATGCAATTACTATCCTGCATTCATAACTACTCTTGAAATGGTTCTATAATTGTCATCAACTCATCATTTCATCCATTAGTAATATAATATCACATGCACTATTTCAATGCATTCATGCAATGCATCATAATATTTGCATCCATACTTATGTAATCAGTTACTCACACCCTTCATATGCTTCCATTCAATGCATAATTACAATATTTATAAAATCTTTTAATGCATATCCACCAAATGCTACCTTGCATTGATTTAGGAATACTATGCATTCAAACATACTGTGCATGGTCTAATCATGACTACTTCATATAGGATGCATGACTACAATTATGATCATCAGTGCTTACTTTCCTTGAGCTACCAAGCTCATAACAACATAAGACAGGCATGACACATTTCTCTATGAATGCAGTATAAAATTCAAATACCCACATGGTATGAGACCTCTTGCTTTTACCACTCCATGCAATAATTATCATAAGTAAACTCTTGACTTCATGGGTCCTACTTACACCCTTGACATTACTAGTTGGGTTGGTCCTTTGCAGGAGATTGCAGGATTGCTCACCAACTTTTGATCCTGGACTCGTTGCCTTATCCCTTTCTTCATAGTGTTGTTGGTCACATTTGTCAGCATTAGCAACATATTCAGTCATATCCATGTTGTAATTGGTCCTTCCATTAATGCCAACACCAATGCAATAACTATCATTAGTGGTTCATTATAAATGTATAATCCTCAATGTCCTATGCATGCAAAGCATATCCTCATACATTTCATGTATAGAACTTATGAAATGTAGTTATAATCAACAAGATAGGGTTTAAGGAAACTTCCCTTTTCAAGTCCCACATCCTTGCATGGAACTCCTCTTCCACACAACAGTTGGTTTGAATTCATGGTCTTGTTGCCTTTAGGCATGCAATTTCCAGATTTGTCCCTATTGACAACATCACATTTCTCCTTCAAGGAATCACTAGCACTTGCTGCTTCATGCTCAGATTCTGGTGACTTTCCCTTGTTCCTTGTTGGACAAGCTTTCCAACGCCTATCCACATGCTTCATTATGACCTCGAGTGCAAAAACAACACCACTTCTAAAATGATGACATCCATCAAATTTAGGTAAAAAAATCAACTGTGTTAATTTCAGCCACCTGGAATTTCTTCCCTTTCAGCCCTGAAACTGCTGAAAAATTCATTGAAAAACAGTTGGAATTTGCTTGAAAATCCCACTGGAAACAGTTGAAAACTGCTTGAAAAATCTACTTGAAAATTTCATTGGAAGACCCAATTTTTTCCTTTCTCCCTATCGGGTCTCATCCCATCTACAACTTCGACACTTCGACGATCTAAGCAACAAAATTCTCCGACGCTCATCGTCGAGCAAGTTGAGTATTCATCGGTGGTATGTTGCTTATTTCTTTCCGGCATTTCAGCGGACAAAACGACTAAACTCCTGCTCTGTATCAACAAGCAAATCAACTGTTCATCGGGTGCATAGTCATTTGAACAGCCACAACGGTGGAAAATGATCTTTCTACCGTTTCCACAAGCGAACCAGCTGAGCTTCCGATCGACAATCCGATCATTAACAAATTTCTGGTGCTTTTTGACTCTTCAAAGTTTTCCCCTGATCGGGTCTATTATCTTGCGTCTTTATGAACGACCTATTGGTCTATTTTCATCCACAGTATCAGGTTTGCAATCATCTATCATTCTGAACTTCATCTGCGATAGCATAGACTAACCATGTTGCGTCGGTAGTCAAGTGTCTTATGCATGTTAACAGCCAAAAAGTGTTCACTACCTCATCTACCCCACTACATGGCTCATTTGTCCATTTTCCTACCATATTTCCTTCAAAAACCTGAAAATCCCACCAAAAAGCCTCCAAAAGGCCTAAAATGCCTCCAAAAGGCCATAAAACCTCTAAAAAGTCTCTAAAAGGCCTAAAATGCCTCCAAAAGGCCAAAAAACCCCTTTTTTCCTCCAAAAATATCCAAAATTCCTCTAAAATAGCAAAAATCCCCAAAAGGGAAGAAAAAATACAAAATAATGAGGAAAAGGAGGAAAAAACCCTAAACAGCTGCCCTAAACCACATGGTTTCCAAAAACCATGGGCAATCACTCCACCACTAAAAAACTATAAATAAGTGATGGAGACCCCTCATTTCACATCCATAGTCACAAGAATCCCCACTCTGCAAAATTGCTCTTGAAACCCTAGCTCACCCTTTGAGCTACTTTCACCATTGAGAGCCCCTTTTTGGCCCATTTCCACCACCGGAGAAAGAGAAGGAGTAGCTGGAGCTCGGAGCAACCTCTCGGATCAGCGCAAAGGGCTTCACCAACCTCCACATCAGAGGTAATACCAATAAAAATCCATTCTTTATATTTTGCTGTTTTGTTTCATGCACGTGTTTTAGATTAGTTTTTATTCCTGTTTAGCATTGTTATTTACATTTTTACTAAACTGCTACTAAGGAGTCAGTTATCCTTAGTAGGTGCTCATTCGCACAAGCTAGGGGTAAAACCCTAGCCACAGTTTTGGCGAATCCGCTGGTTTTTCTTTCGAATCTTTGTTTTCAGTTAGTTTTTTCCTTTCGGCTGCCCCTTTCGACCGCCGTAAACCTCATTTTTTCCTTCTGCAGTCGTGTCCCGACCGCGCCTTTCAGGCCTTTACCTGCGACCCGATCGTGGCTATCATACCGTCTCCGGCGCCTTGCCGACGGATTCAAGTCTATTACCTGCGATCCGATCGCGGCTATTTAGCCTGTTTGCTGTGATCTAGCTGCGCCTATCGGCCATTTTCCTGTGTCCCGACCATGACTGCCAGCCCATTTGCTGCGACCCGAATGCTGCTTTCAACCCCCTAGCTGCATCCCGACTGCGACTGTCAGCCCATTTGCTGCGACCCAATCGCCGCTTTCAACCCCCTAGCTGCGTCCCAACCACGACTGTCAGCCCATTTGCTGCGACCTGAATGCCGCTTTCAACCCCCTAGCTGCGACCCGACCGCGACTTTCATCCCTTTCCCTGTGATCAGACCGCATCTATCGTCCAGAAAGCCGCGACCTGTCCGCGCCTGTGTCGTTCAAAACTGCGGGCCGACCGCTCTCTTTTGCCTCAAACCCGCGGTCTGTTTTCTGCATATTTTACTGTTTTTAAACCCAGCCCCTTTGCTGCAATATTTTCTGCATCTGCACAGCCATCTGTTCCACCTGCAGCCTTACTTCCTTACAGCCTTTTCTGCAACATAATTTCTGTTCCATTTTTTGAAATTTCAACATTTTTTCAGAAAATTTTGCATGTCAAAGTTGTGGATTCAATATTAATGATTAGAAGGTTGCCCCTTTGTGTGGCACTTCTATTTCGGGTTCATCACCTCACGAGCACACACTCTGTCACCTAATTCAAGTGAGGCTTAAAAAACTACTTAACTCAACCAACATTCTAACTCCACTTGGGGAACACAAAAGAATCTTTGTAGTTAGGTAGGATCGGGGGGATAGGCTTCCAATAACACCCCTCGGTTACTTACACTTGAGACATAGCTGTTGTCCAATTAGGGAACCAAAATCCCCTAGTATTTTTTGGCACGGTCACCACCAGTTTACCATAGGGCCTCTCCCTTAGGAGGGTTGAAGTCGCGAGATTGGTTCCGGAGGCCTGAGTGGAATACCGCACTAGATTCAGTAACTGAAGGGATACCTTTCGCAGTTCTCGGGATATCCTTGGATAGGGGTATTGCGGTAAAAGGACCAAACGGCAGATTCACCTTTCTGGACGTGTCATGCACGGGGTATCTTAATTGCCATTCTTCTAGGATTGACTTCCCGGTGTCCCTCCCGGTAGGGGGATATCTTAGCCACTTGGCTTTCCTATTCATATTGTCTGACTTGGATTTCATCACCTTGCAGAGGATATGTCTAGTTGAGTCAGAATACTTTTAGTTAGGTGTTTGCATGCACCCTTACCTCCTTTTGGTCTAGTGAGTCCACCGTTTTTTATTTTTAGGAAACCTGCTGTTTGTTGGTATTCTGACCATTTCTGTTGACACTCCACCTATTGTAGTACAGCTATTACATTGGGTGTTTTGAGTTGGTTGTTGGCCTGAGTGCCCTATTTTTCGAGCTCTCCTTCTGCACACTCGGTTGCATTAGGGTTTTTGAGCTGTTTTTTACTCACCTGAACCCACAGAGATTTGACACCATCTGTCACCATTGAGTCTCCGAGACATTCTCGGCGCCTCAGGGGCTAACCCCCACAGCACGGTTCACTTGACACCACCCGTCATTGACACAGATCATCTTCACTTGATACCACTTATCATAGAACCCGAGCCTTGTCACTTGAATCCACCCGTCAGCGGCATCGGACTCCGTCACCCAATAGTGACGCCCCTTATTTTACCTCCGATTATGAGCCAGAGTCTGAGAACCCCATTTACACTGCCCCTACTTGCCCCATGGCTGGCGTGACTTCCACTCCCGTCTTGGTAGAGATCGTTGGTGGCACATCCGCCACTACACCAGCTACCACACCTGCTTTGCGTATGCCCTCCATGGGGCCCCCATCTACCGTTCCCCTCACGGCACCTATTCCCACAGTAGGCATACCTATCCCCACTCCATCATTGGCTCACACTACCTAGGGTGGTGCAGGACCATCCCACATCACCTTAGTTCCCCCACTTAAGGGAAACCTCCATAACGCTACCCCTCCACTTGGGGGCATTGGCCTCAATTTGGTCCAACCCACTAATGTGTCACATCCTACTTCCAGTTTGCCATTCATGGCTAGTCTCAACCTGCCTGACCTAGCCAGATTAATTAACGACCCTATCCGACACGACCCTACGTGGCCTCACATGCCCACCAAGCTCCCTTCTGACATCTCCAAGTTCGAGGGCAAGGTAGGTGAGGACCCACAAAACCACATTATGTCCTTCCATCTATGGTGTTCCTCCAACTCCATAGTGGATGACTCTATCCGCCTCCATCTCTTACAGCGCACCTTCACTGGCTCTGCAGCCAAGTGGTATATTGAGCAACCCCATGGAACCCATGCCACCTTTGCTTCCCTTGCATCAACCTTCCTGCAGTTCTTCCAGTTACCTGTCCGCTATGATGCAGGCGTTGAGATCCTACTATCATGCAGACAGAACATGGCTACCCACATCACGGACCACATTCATGAGTGGCGTCGACGTCGTAGCCTATGCAAGATTAAGTTAGACGATCGTATCTTCCTGGATTGGTTCCTCAAATCCCTCCTTCCTGTCATTGCTAAGGATGTGGCATCCGAAAGACCCCAGTCTGAAGAAGAGGCCATCCTTAAGGCACAACAATTCGACCTCATTTACGCCCAGTCGGGGTATCTCTATACCATCATACCTGACGCCCCTCGCGGCGAGTCTTCCCAGCACTATGCACTGGGGGCATCCCACGCTGCCGACGGCATCATTGCCGTGTCTCTTCACATCCTCAACCATTTTCCATAGCACGTCCTACCCCTGGCCCTGACCTTTCGCAGGCTACCTCCCAGTCTGGAATAACCAACTCGTATGCTCCCATGGCACACCACCATTCTCATGGACCCTCAGGTCCACCGCAGTGTTTTGGTCATGCGACTCCCGCTTACGCCCCCCCGATCGCACCTCATCCCTACTACCACCAGCAGGCTGCACTAGCCCAACCTGCTTATTACCCGCCACAGGAAGCCCCTGCGACAAACCCACAACCCGTTTCGCAGCCCTATCAGCAACCCCCTCAAGTTGCTACCCCTGCGTAGCCTCCACCTACATATCATCCACCGCAACCTGCTCCAGCACCTGCGCAACCTCAGAATCCACCTACTACCCAAGGGCAAGTTTACGCTCAACAAAACCTGCAGCAAAACCAGAACAACCAACGCAACTAGGGCCAACAAAACCGTGGCAGGGGCCGGAATAATGGGAATAACCAACCTGTAGACCAAGCTGGTCAACCCCCTAATCCCCCTGATAATAATAATGCGGCCCCTGCTAACCAGAACCCTGATCGCCCGCCCAAGCAGGCTAAAAACCCCAATTTGTGAACAAACCATCCTTGTTCTATTTGTGGGGTCTATGGCCACTACACACATTTTTGCCCACACATGGAGCGAGTTCGGAAACTTTGGGCTGAAGATGCCCACCGCCAAGGGCAGGCGGCTCCTCAAGCACCACCCAACCCCCCAGAACCTCAGCAGCCACCTTTGGTGCTGCAAAACCCCTTACCAACCCAAGGTGTAGTGAACACCCAACCATTGGCTCCCCCGCAAGCCAACACACCAACCCAACAACAAATCACTTACGCTGCTCCTGATCAACCCATGCATGACTCAGGTACCCACCATTTGTTGATGATGTCATCCGATGAGGTCAACCTCTAGACCCGACGGACCCAATATGGCACCACCCCTGAAGCCCCTCCCGCTGATAAACCCACTAATTCTCATCCCACTGATCAGGCGTTACGTATACCTCCACCTCCCCTAGATGGCGTTCCCAAAGCACCTCGTTTCCCGCTTCGCCGTATCAACAATAACCCCAATGCGCGGGCTGCATCCAACTACAACATTGTCGATGACTTAGCCCAATTCCCCGCAGCCATGTCTGTGTTAGAAGTCTTAAAAAACTGCCCTTCGTAGCGCAAGACTTTACTCTCAGCCATTGGGGCTATCGATCCAAATGACTCGAGTCTAATGGCATTTGATTTGGACCAATCCGAACCCCGCATGCCTTCCACTTTAGTGTTCCAAGTTTGTGTTTCCGTTCGGAATTTTGTCATACATCGATGCATTATTGATGAAGGTGCCTCTACATGTGTCATGTCCACCCTCATCTGGCAGAAATTGGGATCCCCCCTCTCCAGCCGTCCACTACTGCGTTGCGAGCCTACGACGGCCGTTCGGCTCAACCACAAGGCCTATTAACTAACGTCCCTGTCCAGCTGGCTAGAAAAACCGTCCTTATCGACATCGAGGTTATCAATGCACAGCTTGATTATAACCTTCTACTTGGCCGCAGCTACATGTACGCCATGCGGGCGGTTGCTTCTTCCGTTTTTCATACCATGATGTTCCCCCATGAGGGACGCGTGGTCAAGGTCGACCAACTCACCTACTACGATCCCAATGCCCCCGCGGCACCTGAAAATGTTCTCCCCATGGTTGAACAACCTGTTTCCTCTATGGGGCCCGGAGTTTACTTAGATGCGCCTATGACCTCGACCTTCCAATCTATTCCACCCCCGTCACCCACCACTGACGTGTCTGACCTATGCACCCTGTCCCATAATAAGCGAACTCCTACTAATCAACTACCCTTGTTGCCCAAACCCCCTTTGGTACCTAGCCACATTGGTGCTACCCCCATCCATACCATCCCTTTCCTCTTCCCTCCATCAGGAGTAGTTAGCGCCCCAGTCATGGCTACCCTCAGCCTCCCTGGTTTAACCTTAGGATTACCCGTTTGGTATCTTTCGCATCCCATTCCCCCACCGACACTAGATGTCATCCTGCAACCGGTGCAACCCATTGTCATTACTAGTCAACCACCTCCCGGTGTCGCTACCCCGTCGTCTTCCACGAACCCCCCCATCCTGCTACCAAGCCAATTGGGGGCATAGGCCCTCAACCTTACTCTACTGTCCCACCTCCCAAGACAGTCAAAAACCCCCCTGTGTTTCGTGCTCCTCCCAAATGCTCGCTGTGCGATGAGTTGGGCCATGCGACTCACCAATGTCCTCAGTTACCGGCATTACAGGCACACATGGAACTGCTTGACGATGACCCCACCATCCCGGTTGTCCACCTTGATCCAACCCCCAAACCTCGCGACAAATCCCTGCGCACTAAGCACCCCTGTGCCATATGCGGTATTTACGGGCATTACACCAATCACTGTCCTGATCTCCCCGATTATAGAGAAGCTCTCTTTGAGATGAAAAATATGGATCTTGAGACCGCACCACCCACCATTGAGGAGATCCACCCCCCGAGTTCTCCCCCTTCTGGAGAGGTTAATACCATTTATATGATCTCTTCCGCTTCTACTCCCTCATCAACCGATTTGACGACACAAACTTTTCGCACTGATGAGGAGATCCTCGAGGCTCTCACTGCCCCGAAGTATCCCTGGGATGACATGCACCACCGTTCCTACTTTCTCCCAGATGAATCCTCTTCTAACACTGCTACCCAATTTGCAGTTGAATCCAAAGACTTCCTTCCCCCCAAGGTCGACTGGTTCAAGGACCCTATTCCTGCTCCTGACGCCTTCGAGGAGGGTAATATGGCCAACATCTCACCCATCATCCAAATTGATATCACCGCCCCAGGAAGTTCCCCCGAACTCATCACTTTAGGAGCCTCTTGCAGTGAACAAGAGATTGAGGAAAACAAGAAACTCTTCAGAGAATTCCGTGATGTCTTTTCCTAGTCCTATACCAAAATGCCCGGTCTTGACCCTGCCATTATAGAGCACCACATTGACACATGGCCTGACGTTCCCCCCGTTCGTCAGAAACAACATCCCATTCATCCCTCAAAACTCCCAGCTGTCAAAGCAGAGATTGAGAAACTTCGCAAGGCAGGCTTCATTTATCCTATTGCCTATACCACCTGGGTTTCAAACCCTATGCCCGTTAACAAAAAACAAGGAACCACTAGAGTATGCACCGACTTCCGAGATTTAAACCGCGCCTATCCCAAAGACAATTTCCCCACACCATTTATTGACCATCTCATCGATGCGTGTGCGGGACATGAAGTCCTCTCGTTCATGGATGGTTTTTCCGGATACAATCAGATCCAAATCCGCAAGGAAGACCAGTACAAAACTACCTTTACTACCCCATGGGGCACCTTTGCCTATCGCGTCATGCCTTTTGGCCTAAAAAATGCTGGTGCCACATTCCAGCGGGCCATGACCTATTGCTTTCATGATTTGGTCCATATCCTGCTCGTCTACCTTGATGACCTTACAGCTCGTTCCTGGAAACGATCAGACCACCTTAACGACCTTCGGCAAGTTTTTCTGCATTGTCGCAAATATCAGATCCGCTTGAACCCACACAAGTGTGTCTTTTGCGTTCCGGCAGGCCGATTGTTGGGTTTCATTGTTTCCCAGAAAGGAATTACTGTTGATCCCTTGAAAGTCCAAGCCATCTTAGACCTTCCCTCTCCTCGCACGCTCCGGTAACTCCAAAGCTTGCAAGGGCGATCCAATTTCCTTCGACTCTTTGTTCCTGATTACGCCACAACCATTCATGGTTTCTTGCGCCTACTCCGTACCCACATCCCCTTTGTCTGGGATGAGCAAGCAGAAGCTGCATTCGAAGCCCTCAAGAAATCTCTCACACAAGCCCCCTTGATCTCCCCTCTGGATTTTTCTCAAGATTTCATTCTCTACGTCTCAGCTTCCGAGCATGCTGTTTCCGGAGTCTTGGTTCAAGAAGACACCTCACACCAAGAGCATGTCATTTACTATGTCAGCCAGACCTTGTCCAGCCCACTCCTACGTTACCGTCATATGAGGAGAGACTAGCCCTAGCAGTGGTATTTTCCGTCCAAAAATTGCGACACTACATTTTACTCAGTCATACCACAGTCGTCGCCGACTCCAACCCCATGGTATATCTCCTAAACCGGCGGATCCTGCAAGGTCGTGTGGCTAAATGGGTCATTATCCTCCAAGAATATGACCTCACTTTTTGAACACCTAAGAGCACTAAAGCCCTTGCGCTTTCCCAGCTCCTCACTGATCTCCCTTCCTTTCTCTCGGCCCCACCCATCTCCGATGAGTTACCTGACAATCACCTGTTCACTATCTCATCTGATGACCCATGGTACGGTGATATCTTGTTATACTTACGCATGAAGAAGTTCCGACCCACAGTCACTCGTAATGAACGTCGTCGTATCCGTCACCAGGCCTCTCGCTACCTTCTCTTAGGAGATGTACTTTACCGACGAGGGGTCGACACAATTCTTCGTCGTTGCCTTACACATGAGGAAGCTGAGCACGTCCTTAACGATTGTCATAGCGGTGCCTGCGGTGGCCATTTCTCAGGGATGCCCACTACCCAAAAGGTCATCCACACCGGATACTTCTGGCCCACACTTTTCACCGACTGCATCACTGCGGTCAAGCATTGCCATAACTGCCAACTTTTTGCCCCTAAGGCCCGGACACCACCTGCTCCTTTACACCCAGTCGTCACCATTGGTCCCTTTTGTAAGTGGGCCATCGACTTCATGGAGTGTCGACCCCCATCTGCGAATGGCCATAAGTATATCATTGTCGATGTCGATTACTTCACCAAATGGGCGGAAGCCATGCCCACCTTCAATTGTACCGCTGACACTATTTCCCGTTTCTTTTTTAACCATGTTATCACTCGATTCGGGGTCCCTAAACAGTTGGTCTCGGACCATGGATCACACTTTGAAGATTCTGTGTGGCGCGAGTTATCCACCCTCGTCAAGTTTGAACACCAATTTTCCTCTACTTACTACCCTCAAGGGAACGGTCAAGTAGAAGCTGTTAACAAAATCCTAAAAACCATACTCCAACGCACTGTTGACTGGCATAAGTCCAATTGGCACCATATGCTTTTCCCTACCTTATGGGCTTACCGTACCTCCACCAAGACCGCCACTGGTTTTACCCCGTTTCATCTCATTCACAGTGTAGAGTCTGTCCTCCCCATCGAGTGTCAGATACCCGCCTTACATATCGATGTTGAACTCCTCCCCGATACCTCCCCCCTTGAGCAACGTTTGCTATCCCTCGAACAAGCAGATGAAGACCGTCGTGCCACTCTCCAAAACATCGAAGCGGCCAAAAACCGCTCCAAAGCCGGTTATGACAAGCATGTCCACCCTTGAACTTTCCACGAAGGGGATCTCGTCCTCGCCTATGACCAAGCCCACGACAAAACCGGTAAAGGAAAGTTTGAATCCATGTGGCAAGGCCCTTACATTGTGCAGACTTGCCTCGGCAAGGGGGCATACATTTTAGCCGACTCTGAAGGCCACCCTTTACGTAACCCCCGTAATGGGTTGTATCTTAAACGTTTTTACCCTTAACTGAAACCGCGACCTCATGGGTCCGCCTTGTACAGTTTGCTCTCTTTTTTTTGTTTTTCACCTTCTTTACCATAATCTTACATTCATCATTTTTTGCATGCCCACAGATGGACCATCTTCCACCTCGCTACACTGGCTTCACTGATGGCGCAAGCCGCTGGTCTCCCAACCTGGCTTCTGCAGCATGGGTCTTATATTCCCCTTCCAACGAATTGATTCACCTTGACCGAATATGTATAGGTGCTGCTACCAATAACCGCGACTGTCAGACCCAAACCCGTGGTCCCTAACCGCGGTTCCGACCCTCTAACCCGTGGTCCACCCCACGTGGACCATACAAGTAGTACCCTGGGACCCATTACCCCCCCCTAAACCCAATGACAATGCAGGTATGAGTTTGACGGAATACATGTATCTCCCGAATCTGAAATCGGCCGGTTGGATCGTCCAGAAATGCCACCTCAGCTCTGGTCCACTCCGAACACTAGTCAAAGTCAAATAGTACAAATGACACTTGTCATGTTGGGCCCCCTTACTGTTTATAGTCTGTTGACTTTTTTCTTGTTTTGGCCATTCTGAACCCATACGAAGTCCATTTTCTGAACCATTTCCACCATTGGAATCAGAGCAACAAGCTCGTCACGTCGGTCATCTCGTCACATTCATTTTCTACATCAATTTTTTCACCCATTTTTTGACACCACTAGTTGCCTTGGTTTACGCGTCACATCGGCTGCCATCTGATTGTTCCACACTTTTTACATGAGCCATCCACTCCTGTCATACTGCAAATGTTTTGTTATTTTTCCACCATTCATTCACCCCGCAAGGAGGCCCACCAGTGTTCCCCCCCACCCTCGCTCCTGGTCATCATAAATGTTCCTTGATTTAACACTTCCTCCTTGCCTGGCCATTCCATTACTTCAGAGTCTTCTTATTGCTTTCAGACTCCTTAAAATTGAAATCAAACACGAGCATGAACTGTCCTAGGCTCGTAAAAAACCACATGACAGTACCATACCATTCCATTACTTCAGAGTCTTCTTATTGCTTTCAGACTCCTTAAAATTGAAAGCACCCACGAGCATGAACTGTCCTGGGCTCGTAAAATCTGCATGACAGTACCATTTCTCTCACTTCAGAGTCTTCTTATTGCTTTCAGACTCCTTAAAATTGAAAGCACCCACGAGCATGAACTGTCCTGGGCTCGTAAAATCCGCACGACAGTACCATTCCATCACTTCAGAGTCTTCTTATTTGCTTTCAGACTCCTTAAAATTGAAAGCAACCATGAGCATGAATTGTCCTGGGCTCGTCAAATCCACATGACAGTACCATACTATTCCATTACTTCAAAGTCCTCTTATTTGCTTTCAGACTCCTTAAAATTGAAAGCACCCACGAGCATGAACTGTCCTGGGCTCGTAAAATCCACATGACAGTACCATTCTCTCACTTCAGAGTCTTCTTATTGCTTTCAGACTCCTTAAAATTGAAAGCACCCACGAGCATGAACTGTCCTGGGCTCGAAAAATCCACATGACAGTACCATTTTATATACACACTTCTTCTAGTTACCTGACCCATGAAGAAGTTCACCTATGCCTCTTGGCGCTATGATCGATCCTCTCGGCAGCACCCCCAATCAGGTCGCCTTTGTTCAAAGTATTCTGCAATCTCCTGCCATTTTACCACAGCTTGAGTCTCCCTCAGCCCAGTCATCCTCCCATATCCAATAACAACTATGATCCCCTTACCACCAGTCAGTTTCATATGTTGCCCAATCATCCCCGCCAACATCCTCTGAAGAAAGGAAGTTTGAGTCCACCCACTCTACTTGCCCAATTATTCCCCCCAGTTCATCAATCCTACCATCAGTACTATCACATTTCGGTTTTCCAGCTCGCGCTCCTGTCAAGGAACCATCATTGCCTTGATAGTTGCAGGTCTCCCTCTGTCGACGACAGCCTTTCTATTCCAGAGGATAGACCCAGAGGCCCCTGCGCCTTGGACCCATCACCATCTGTGGTGAGTGCCTACGGACCATTTTGGGAGGAGTCATCATTGCCTCTCCGAATGGTTGTTTCTCACATGCTCGACTTCAGCACCTTGATCGCATCGTTGAGAATCGCGCAAGATTTATATCCCTTCCATTGTTTTGTCGAAGACCCCGGATTTTCCCCGACTCTAGCACATTGGTGAGTCACTTCGGAACGCCCTGTTATATGTTCCTGTGGATGTCCGGGCTGCATTGGCAATTGTATTCGGAATCCATTCAGTTTCGTGCTTCCTTGAGTACCCAGTTCAGTTCCAGTTCAGTGTACCATTGTGAGTATGACCCTTGTCACTCTGATCCAACAGCTCATTAGTTCCTTTGGTACCACATTCAGTAGCACTGCTGTCATTCCAGTGCATCAGTTTTTCAGCTCAGACATGATCAGCCCAGCAGTATGTCCCAGCCGAGCAGTATGGCATCATACAGGTCCCTCTTTTCGGGACTCATAGTTATGTTTATGTATCTTGATACGAGCATGGGTATGCCCGCCTCGTCCATCTATTGAGATTCTTCCTCATTCAGTATTTGAGGCCATGTATATTTTTATGTTATATCCTGATACGAGCATGGGAATTCCCGCCTCGTCCATATGATCAGATGATTCCTCATCCATTATTGAGGTTATGTACTTTTAGTTCTTTCAGTTGGTTCGGGATCGTTGTTCCGGGCTTCAGTTTGTTTCTTCTCTTCTCCACACCCCAGGAAAACCATATATGACTTATGATGTCCATCGGCCATATGATGAGCTCCTGCCCTCGCACATTAGGGGGCAATCTGTTAACACCCAAAAAGTGTTCACTACCTCATCTACCCCACTACATGGCTCATTTGTCCATTTTCCTACCATATCTCCTTGAAAAACCTGAAAATCCCACTAAAAAGCCTCCAAAAGGCCTAAAAAGTCTCTAAAAGGCCTAAAATGCCTCCAAAACGCCAAAAAACCCCTTTTTTCCTCCAAAAATATCCAAAATTCCTCTAAAATAGCAAAAATCCCCAAAAGGGAAGAAAAAATATAAAATAATGAGGAAAATGAGGAAAAAACCCTAAACATTTGCCCTAAACCACATGGTTTCCAAAAACCATGGGCAAGCACTCCACCACTAAAAAACTATAAATAAGTGATGGAGACCCCTCATTTCACATCCACAGTCACAAGCATCCTCACTCTGCCAAAATTGCTCTTGAAACCCTAGCTCACCCTTTGAGCTACTTTCACCATTGAGAGCCCCTTTTTGGCCCATTTCCACCACCGGAGAAAGAGAAGGAGCAGCTGGAGCTCAGAGCAACCTCTCGGATCAGCGCAAAGGGCTTCACCAACCTCCACATCGGAGGTAATACCAATAAAAATCCATTCTTTATATTTTGTTGTTTTGTTTCATGCACGTGTTTTAGATTAGTTTTTATTCCTGTTTAGCATTGTTATTTACATTTTTACTAAAGTGCTACTAAGGAGTCAGTTATCCTTAGTAGGTGCTCATTCGCACAAGCTAGGGGTAAAACCCTAGCCACAATGTATCGGACGGTTAGTCCCTTCAGCTTCCACAACGACAAAACACAATTGAACTTCATCTTCGACAGCCATGGTTCAGGCCTCCAGAAGCTGTGGCATCGGTGCTTGGATGCCCTCCTCGTCGGGTGGTTAGTCCCTTCGATCTCCACAACGATGGACGCTCGGTCAACAAACCTTACCTGACGTAGCTCATCGGCAACATAATCACTTATTCATCAGTGATGTCGTCAACTAACCATCGCCAATAACTGATGATTCCATGACTTAGAATTTTTTTTGAAACCTTTCTCTTGAGTCTTCCTCTTCCTTCCACTGATTCTGTCTGCTCCATTTCTCTTATCCTTCACCGATCAAGAAACTGCTTGTCGCCGCTACTATTTACTAAAACCACGTCATCGATGACTGGAAGGCTAGTGCATCAACGGATTAGTTCAATCAACAGCCACAACTACGGATTATCAAATTCAATCTTCTTCCAATTGGTGGCCCAATCTAATAAGAATCGATGAACTAAAGCATAGCCTGATCAGCATCAGAAGTCGGATATTATCCCATCGGAAGACTAGTGCTTTAGGCTTCCGCAATGGTGGATGCACAAAACACTATCTTCATCCGATGGCCAACGATTTCGAGCCTTATAAAAAATTTTGAACCTTCATTATTACATCAGCTATTGGAACATCTTCCTATGTGGTGTCGACAGTTGCAGGCTCTATCCGTCGAGAGGATAGTCCTCTACCTATCTACAATGGAAACGCTTTGTTCCACTAATTCCTTCCGCTATAGTTGCCAAATTTCACCGCATCGGCAACACGATCAGCTGTGCATCGGTGATGCAATCGACTAAGCATCGCCGATTGTTGATGATCCTATTACTTTGTCAAATTTTCCAAAATTCCCCGATGTCGACGGTCGTAGGATCTATGCGTCCAAAGCATAGTGGTCTAGCCATCTGCAACGGTGGGTGCTCAATCAATTAATCTTCGTCGATGATTTCAACACTTAAACAAAAAATTTGGAACTTTTTTCTTCTGTCAGCGGTTGGAACCACTAGCACTATTGTATCAGCATTTTATTCCCCACGGTAGCTGCAACGATGACAACCCATTCAACTAACTCTTGCTGATGTTCATCGGTAGTTTCCTCGTCTAACCATCGGCAATGAGAACAACTATCTTCTGCTGATCGTTGATGGTTGGACTTAGAAAAATTTTCAAACTTTTTCCAGTTATCGTCCATTGGGTAGCCTTCCCACTAAGTGCCCGCTGCATCGGAAGATCTTGTCACTAAGTCTTTCGATGAGCCGATAGTTCTGGCACTTAGAAAATTTTCTGATTTTTCTTGCCATAATTTCTGATTGCTACTGGGCAGAAGGAAACCTGCTTCTGCTATCTAATATTTCATGGCCCATTCAGGCCCATGCTGCAACCAGAGCTCTAATACCATACTCTAACATCCCCGACCCTCTGACCAATGAAGAGGATGCTACTAAACCATCAAACAGCATGGGAAACTATCCCCATGAACATGAACATACATAAAATGCTTAAAACATCAAAAATACTAAGATGCATAACCATACATATATTCAGCGGAAGCAAAACAACATTTATGCATACACATGTTCATCATAGCTCATTAATAGTAAACATAATTGCAGGCAAGAAATAGATAAGGATACTTATCTCATAAATGACTTATCCAGCAACCAGCTACTTCACTGCAACGTTCCACCCAACCATAGGCCAGCATGCTCATCAATATCTCAGCAACACTACCACCCCCGAGCTGGGCATTATTCGCCAAGGAATATGGGACTAAGCAGGCTTACACATAGCCAAGGTACACAAATCAGCCAAGCCCATGCAGTAGGTTTTATCAGGCTATCAAGGAGCTAGGAGAAGCTAAAAGCTAAGCTGGTGAGCTCATGGAGGAGCTAAGGACACCTACACTAGAGCCACCCTAACCTTTAAGATAGCCACACAAAAACAACATGATGAATCAGTCCCTTCTCTGCTTCACAGTTCCTTAGGCCCTGACTTCCCTTTCCAATGATCTTCCGAGGTTATGGAGAAGAAATCCAGCCATCTAACTCTGTCTAGGTGGCTCCCAAACCCAGGTTTCTCAAACATAACCAGCCTTCAATCCAACTCCACACAGTTTGAAGACTAACCACTGTATGCATGCAGGAAAACAAGCAATTATAGATTTGATAGGGGAAAATAGTCCCTGATTTATTCTTGGCCCTGTCGTGGCCAAAACAACACAATGGTAACCTACAACAGCTACCAAGCATGAGGGAAAACACATCCAACACCACATAGGTAACCATAGTAACCCAATCGATCCATGGAGGACAACAACCATGGTTCAGTGCTATACACTATCAAACAACCGGGACATTTCACAGTCCAATTCCCATTCCTAGACATGGGAAAGCAATAGCAAGCAAGCATGGAAAAACAACGATCCCCTCACAATGGAGACATGACACATTTACACAACCGACAATGGAGAGGGATAACACAGACTCTCTACGTGAACAAGCGGAATACATCTCACAAGAGAAACTATAGCCATGGTTCACAATCATGGATCGGACAATACACAGTCCGATAATACAGCAGGAACCTCCACACTACAGCCGGTGTCATGCCTCTTAGGATGCTCTTCAAGCTCACCGCAGGAGACACAATCCTGATCTATGTGTGAGGTAAACAGTACCTTGCATGAAGGGAAGGAATGCAACCATAGACTGGAAATCGATGTGAGAAAGGGAAGGAGAACCTCAATGCAAGGATCATAAATCCTTTTATCTCCGCTCTGCATGAGTAAATGAATAGCCCATGATTCGAGAGAGTGGACTGACCATCAGCATTCCAAATGGTGTATGAGGGAACCACTCCCAGCCCGTGTGTGACTAAGCCAGCTGTGGAGGTGCGTGGGGGAAATTCTACCACCCACCTCAACTAAACAGGGGTTTGAGGTTTGACACATGGATTTTCCCTAATGGCTCCCATGGGTTAGACAACCCCCCCCCCCCCACCCCCCTTATCCTTTGGAATCATGCCCTTTTCATTTAACATTGCACCATCGTAGCTGGCTGTAGGTTTAATTAGATTGATGTGCATTTTTACATGATGATAGAGATATAATGTGTTAGATATCATGATATACCATCAACAATGATCCCAATTTTCGAAACATGCACAACCAAATCGATGGCGGGGGATTTTTCCTTTAGCTCCATACCACGATTAATTAGAAAATATACATCACGTATCTTTAAATGCAAACGGGGTCAAAACCAGGGTATTACAATTTAGAACATGTGAGGAACACTCAAGAAACTAATATGTTGCAGCCATGAACAGCAAACCATTAGTGGTAAGAACATACCCAAATGTTAGGAGCAAGTGTCCAGGCGGATGCAGAAAATATTCCTCTTTACCAGTTCTATGAGGAGATGAGCATATGATCAATGGTAGAGAAGCACTGGGACTATTGAGAGAAAATGACTCAGCTACATAGTTTGGTATATCTTCTGAAATATCTAATGAATCACATAATAAAATATCAGCAACCTTATATGAGGAAACTAACACCAAATCCCCATCAACAGTTTTGAAGAGAAAGTGCGATACTTGATTTTTCACACCAGAATTGGTGAGAGAAGCTACAGGAATGACTGAAAGCTATTGGATTTTAAAATATGAACCAAATAATATCAGATCATAAATTAAATCAGATCTAAATATGTTCAAAATAGATCAAAAACTATCAAATGGAATCAAATCCCCAGCAACAGTTTTGTATGAGACTTGCGGTACTTGTTTCTTCACACCGTTGATGAGAACAACTACAAGCAGTACTAAAAGATTATGAATTTGATATATTAAACCAAGAAATATCATATCATATCTAAATACGATCATATCAGATCCAATAAGGTTAATATCAGATTCAAATAAATGGTTAATCGAGACGGTGGATGCACATATTTCTTCTTCTTCAAAATTATGAATTTTTGGTGCATGCAATCCTGCAGGAATTTGCTGAAAAATATAGATCATGGAGAGTGAATGGATCACTTTGGTAATCTGATATTTCTTCCAAAATATCCAAGGTTTCACATATTTGAACACCAGCAACAACATTAGAGGGAGAAAAATTAAATTTCTCTCCACTTTCGGAAGCAATTACTGGTAAATTTTGCACAAAATTCAAAGGAAAATCACTGGTGAATGTTTGCATGGAAGTGCAACAGTTTTTTTCTTCAATATCAGAGAATCAAATGTCTTCTTCTATTTCAGAAATATGAGGATATGAGATATCATAGATCTCATAAACTTCCAGAGCATCAAGAGAAGGAGTCACTGCATGGAGACTGTCTTCAATTCGAATTGACTGTGTTGAAGCTTTTGTTTCTTCTTCATCTTGAACAACTTCATCAGAGAGAGTGGAGGATGATATTTTTGGATCAAGGATGCTTATGGTGCTGGATGTGCTCTCCAAAGTGCTATTATGATCCTCATCAATCATTCCAAAGGTTCTGTCCAATCTTGTCCAGAGTTCCTGTGGATATTTAATACATATACTGAGGTAGCGCAAGCTAGGAGAAAGAGCCAGTTTCATTATTTCAAAAGTTGCATCCTTTGTATTTAGCTAGTCATTTTCACTCTCAAAATAATATCTACCAAATGCATCAGACACCCAATAGAGATATTGTCTATTCAGAAATATAATCATCTTCACCTTCCATTCATAATAGTCTGAGGATCGGGTGAGAAGAGGAACTGATGAATTCATTTTGAAGTTGTACCTGCAAAACAAAAAAAAGGGCATCGTAAGGTCAGACAGCCTGCACTTTTGGAATTTTATTCACAGCCAGCTTATTTAATCAAGAAAAATTGATATACAATTCCTTTTCTTGGGGTTATAAGTGGTAAATTCTCCGCTTCTGGTGTAGTGCTGGAAGGAGCAACTTTACTCAAAAAATGATCCAGTAGGATATCTGAGGAGAAGAAGGGCCTTGTCTGCCAAGGCTATGATACCATATTAAATTGAGCACATAGATATGTGGAAAAACACACAACTCACATGATAGATCACACAATTTACGTATTTATTGAAGAATGAAACAGTGCAAAAATGGCTTGCAACTGTGAATACTTTTCATTAATCAAAGAGTAATTAGATAATAATTAGAATAAAGTACAATGGATTTAATAGCCACAAGAAATTGAAATCCACATGACAAAATTCGAATTGATTAGAATCTACTTGACTGTAGGTAACTAAGACCTTGTCTAAATCACTATCGGAGGACTCAATAGTTAACTGACCTTGTCTAAACCATAACCAGAATTCATCGGAGTTCTAAACTCAACTCAAGTGCTACATTCAGTGTTGACTAAGGCTAACTGACTATGGTAGGTGAGAAATGTGCCCCTCTTGAGTGCATTCAAGTAAACCTAGCATTAACTGAATGTAGAGGACTATAACTTAGTGTAACCGACTCCTAACTTAGCTTAACTAGTCGTAAACTGAACTAGACTAACCTTGGTTGGTTTTGGCACTCCCAGTGGCTCCTAAATTGTATGGATTGGTCTAGGAGGCTCCTAAACTGATGCAATCAAGTGAAATCAGTGGTAGTAAGCCTCAATAAGTGTTCCCCACACTTTAGTAACTGAAACATGTGCCCCAATTAGGCCAAGTGGACCCAGTGGTGCTAGTGACTAAAAATAGACTGGATGGACTAATTTAGACATGAATCCTGATTTAGACATATGACCAAATTGGACAAGGGAGGATTAATAATACTAATAGTGACTTCCCTCTTAGGAGCCATATCACTCCTATTTTCTATTTCTGAGTGACCCCCTCGCCACATTGGCCCCAAAACAGGCGATCTGTCTCTCAGATTTGATTTTTTAAGTTATCTGGACTGTCAGTGCAGCTCAGCCACCTCTATCTAGCCATATGTGTTTATTTCATTTCAATTTGTGTAAATCACTGTTAAATTTAATTGGTTAATGGTTTAATGAATCTGCTTAAGGCTTGCATAAAAATATTGTAGGTTAAATTTCAGTTCTTAATTGGAAATTAAATCCTTTCCTAGCCCTTCCTCCTCTACCCATTCATCACCCTTCCGGGTATTCTGGGATAAGACGAAGGGTAAATATTGTATAGTAGTAGGAAATTCATCTATAATTTTTTGAGACCACTAAAAACATGTGACTTGGAAGGTAGAGGGGGTGGAGACCATTGAGGGTTTCATGGTGTTCATGTCCTCCCTGTTGATCGACCTTGCACTTGGAGAGTGACCTCAGGATCTACGGATGGGCTTAGTCCTATTGTGTTGAGATCCCAGCACTCTTTCCTAATTGAAGAGAAATACAAGTGTAAGGCAGTCACCTAGTTAGGCTACCATAGTTCATATTTAGGTATGGCATGTGTTTAAATTTTTTATCACAATTTACTACTTTCATAAACAACTTACCCATGTTATAAGTGATGCAATAAACCAAACAATCTCTGTGGAATATTCATAAACCATACAAGCATCCACCAAGTATAATAGAAATACAATGGACATGCACACAAATCATACCAAATAAAACAACCAAACTCATTTCATGATGCTGATCTAGCCATTAAAAGTTATAATTTACACTAATTCAAACACTTGCAGTCTTTGAGGACATAAGTCCCTGACTACCTTAACAGTGGGAAGTACTTGGACTCAGCCCAGAAACTCATTATGAGTAGTATCACAGGAACCCCAAAGTAGCTGGCCACTGAGAGGAATTGCCAAGCGAAACGGGAAACGACCCCCACCAATTGACTAGCACTCCTGTGAGGAAAAAGCCAAGTGTTGTCTCCTAGAAGTCTTGGTGGTCGAGTGACCACCTGAAGGCCAATAGGAAGCCACTAAAACCGAGGTCATTTGGAATGTCATGGGGAGCACCTGCTATCTAAGAAAAGTCAAGGGGTTTGTAAAATTCCGTCATTTCTTGAGATTGGTAGAAATGACTCTCTACAAATATGTGATGTATATCTGAGAGTGTTGGGGCGTGTACCCTAAAGATTACTAGTTGTGGTAACTTCGCAGCTGTTGGTAACCGAAGTTATGGGTCAAGATAGTCTTAGGGGTATCAAGGTAAGTCAAAACCCTCTTTTTTGTAATAAACTTGTGGTTTAAATCCAGGGTTTAAGGTTTTTGGGTGCCCATGGTTTAAGACCATGGTTTTGTAAAAATACGCAGTATAAATAAGCGCTTATGTAAAGAAAATAGGTTAGGTTTTATGATGAAAGAAAGATTAAGGCAAAGTTAAGATTGGTTTTTTGTAAGAAAAGGTTAAGTCCCAGCTGTGTGCGTGGACGACCTCTGCAGCTGAGTGCGCAGAGGGTTTGTGTAAGGAACATTAAGGAACGACCTGTAGCTGTGTGCGCAGGGGCCTGCTGCTGTGTGCGTGGCTTTTTGAGGACTGAAAGGATCTACAGCTGAGTGCGCAGATCAAACTGTGGTTTTGTAGCAAGTTGAATAGAACACAGTTTGTGGACATAGCCCCTACACTGGGGGTGAACCACGTTATATTTGGTGTTGTGGTATCTTGTGATGTTTCTGTTCTGTTATCTTTTATGCATTAATACTGTATACATCTGATAAATTAGATCGCTGCTAATATTTCACTTCGTTGTGAATTCCCTGTAGTGGGTTGAGCAAGTAACGACTGTTTATTAATCCGCGAAGTTGTATGTAAATGAATGGTAAAGCTTTTATAGTATTGTTTAATAATATTATTAAGGCTAAGGTATAGTAATCTCCCTCTCGGCTTGCAGAAACCTGATTCTGCCGCACCCCATAGCTGTTTCGGGTGAGACTGCAACCTGTGCGCAGGTTGTTGCCGAAAGGGCCAACACTGTGGGTCTTTTGTTGGTGCGACACAAAAGGTTTAAACCTGGGTCTGCCCTATTGCCCATCTTCAAAGGAACGGGATCAGAAGATCCAGAACAGTTCTGGTTTTTATGTGAGGCCTTCTGGAATGCGAAGAGTATTACCGACCTGGATGTGAGAACCGTGCAGCTTATTACTTCCTTTCGCGACCGGGCTTTGACCTGGTTCATGAAATTCTCCAGTAACCAGCACCCCACTTTGGATGAAATCAAGGCCACCATCATTAAGGAATTTAAGAAACCAAAATCAGAATCACAGAGCATCACTGAACTCAAAGAGATTCAACAGTGGTGCGGTGAATCCGTGTGGGACTTTGACCAGAGATTCAAAGTCTTATTAGACCAAGTGAGCTTCACTATTAGTCCTGCGCAGCACAAGGAATGGTTTATCGCTGCGTTATTTCTGCATATCAGAATGCCGCTCATGCAACAGAAGGTTGTTGACCAGCAAGAGGCTCTGGAAATCACAATGAAGCTAGAGACCGCTCTCGTCGGAGATGATTTTGGTCTTGCTCAAATCCAAGCACAGTTGGTAGCGATGGCCCTGGAACTTCATGACATGAAGAAAGCTAAAACCAGTAGAGAGGAGGTCTGGTGTACGCAATGTCGGTCCGAGGGTCACGATAGGGATCAGTGCCCCATGGTCAGAACCTATCTAAGCATGGGCACGCCCACCCAATTCAATGCCGGTGTGATATATTGTGAGATTTGCCGCACCCCTGGCCAGCATCGCCCTGAGCACTGCCATCTTCTTCAGAGATATGTTCAAGTTCCCAAAAACTCCTACTGCCAGTTTTGTAAGTCCATTGGGCATAATGAAGAAGAATGTTGCAGCTATGACCTTATGCGAGAGCGCACCTCTGATGCCTACCGAGTCCACAATGAAGCCCAGAATAATGATGGTTATGGTTACCGTGGCGGCACCTTCGGCAGAGGTGCTTTTGGCAGTCGCGGCCGTGGTGGGATGACCGGCAGAGGTAGAGGCCAGGTTGTGTGTTACAATTGTAACCAAGTTGGTCACTTGGCTCGTGACTGTCAGAACCCCACTACGACATGTCGGTATTGCCGCGCAGTGGATCACGTGATTGAACAGTGCCCCCAGCTCCTCGCAAAGATTCGGGAAAACAGCCGTGGCCCTACCTCAATGGAGCAAAGACCTGCCCCAGCCCTCAATGTGGTCACCCGGAGTGGAGCTACGACACATACTCAAGACTCGCCAAAGCAACCTGCCACGGTGTGCGCACAACAGGCCTCCAAGAAAGTCCCAGCCCTTGGCCCTACGAAGGACCATGCACCAGTCCAGGAGGCCCGGTGCGATAATGTTGATGGCGCTATAGAAATATCTGCGCGGAAACACCAGTAGGCTTCGCAGCTACAGGGGGCCTCGATGGATAAAGTAAGTACACTATCCTCTTTCTTGCAGAGCTGTATGAAACTCTTGCGCAATCAGAACGCTCTAAACGAGCTGCAAAAAGTTCTTGCTGTCACAGACCCTCAGAGAGGAATTGATCAGGAGAAAATTGTTAGTCGTGTCTGAAGAACGGGAAGGGAAATGAGGTTGAACGTTTAGATAGGAGAATATGATATGACTGATGTCATCCTGGATCTTGGATCAGACGTCAATGTCCTCCCCAAGCAGACCTAGGGACAAATGGGAAATCCTTCCCTGGTTTGGTCACCTATACAGCTGCGACTAGCTAACCAGCAAAGGATTGTATCTCTAGGGAGACTTCTTAGTGTCCCAATCGACATCGATGGGGTCAGTACTCTAGTAGACTTTGAAGTTATTGAGATCATTGATGACAGCAAACCTTACCCAGCCTTGTTGGGAATTGAGTGGGCCATGGCCAATGCTGCAATCATCAACCTTAAAAGGCGATAGATGACCTTCGAAGGAAATGGCCTGCGCGTTATTATACCCCTCGACCCATCCCAAGGAGAAAGATATACAGAACCACTCAGAGATGAAGGGGAGCAAGATACTCTAGACCACATCTATAACATCACAGCCAAGGATGTATATTATGTCGAGCCTAATGCTGATGGTGTAATGGATTGGCAATGTGATAGCTCCTGCATTTCTGATTCAGATGATGGTCTGGAGAATTGGCAGCAACGACTGTACGAGCTACATGGCCATAGGTGCGCGCAGATCACTCAATCTCTTCGATGCATTAGTGCACAGCCTCGAGAAGTGCCTGCACAAGTTGGGATCACAGACCCTGGAAAAACTATTCCACCAATGTCAGAACAAATACCTCAGTCACAAAACACCCAGCATCTGGAAATAGCAATAGACGCTACAGCAGCATGGGGGGCCGATCATACAGATCCTCAGCTCTGTCGGGGAACCTGCCAGAAATTCGTGCACCCCAAATTTATAAGGCAAGCTCAAGAAGTGCGAAGTAAGTTCAAGGGGCAGAGCCAAGACGCTAGCACCTCAAATTTAATAGTCCTATCGTAGATACTACCGGGTCGGGTCAAAGGGCACTATTGGGCCGAGGTTTCTTATTGCCCCGAGGCTGCGACCATGATTCTGCCGCAGCCCAAAAATGTAGCGAGGCCCAAAATTCGACCGTTGGGAGGCATCCAATTTGGCGGCGGCGGGATTTTAAGTGCTTTACATGACTATACTAAGACCAGTACCGGCAATCGCGCCCCACATGGACAAGATTTTCGTTAGATTTGGTGCCTTCAATGCACTATCCTCCCCGATTTGATTGATGGCGTGTATACGAAGATGCCTAAGTCAGGAAAAATCGCATCCTGCATTTCTTCAAGCTTTCTGAGTGAACCCATGACCACCGAACGCGAGATTGACGCCTTGGTCAGAGAAATCGAGCAAGAGGGTTTGATCACCTGCTCTACTCGGCCGCCTGCCATAGCTCACTGTGAAGCCACTCCCCCAGCACCACCACGGCCAATGTAGACACGGTCTGCCAGGAAAAAGTCTAGAACTGAAATTCGCACCAAGCGCAACCAAGACCGGCCGCAGCAAACAGGGCAAACACCAGCAGCTCATCCTATGGAGCCCTCTAGTTCCGCATAGGCCCCGGCCGGGGGAAGGGAGAATATTCCACCACCACAGCCACCATATCTACCACCTGTTCACCCAGGCACCGCGTTACCCCGTCGGACAAAGCAATTTACATTAGCCACACCTTCGTTGCCACCAGGAGTACAGCTAATTGGAAGTATGACAGGGAAGATTGATCGGCTTAAGTACAACGATCATGACACCAATGACCATGGCAAGTTCCCACAGTTTGAACCAGCCGAATACTTGCACCGCGTCAAGTACCCCGATCATAAGGTCACACTACTGGAAGTGCAAACATGGGCTGCGGGCCTGGACAAAGCTGGACTACTCAAGCTATTTAACATTCCCCATTTTGGACGCGGCATACATGTGACTGTAGTGGCCAAGCAGTTACTAGCCCTGGTGCATGACGGCTATTTATGGATAGGGGACCAACAAATTCCTATTGACGCCGCCCTCATCCATAGGATCACAGGTTTACCCATGGAAGGACCAGATCCGGGAACCGAGTTTCCGTCCAAACATGACGACACAAAGCTCGCGCAAACCATGAAGGAGCGGTTTGGCCTGACAAAAGGGAAACGGGGGTATCATACTTCCGTGATTCAGGAGCAGCCCATTCGGTTTGCAGCTGAACTCTTATCCTGCAAACTCATACGGAAATGCAGGCCAACTGAAGTACCTGCCCCGGTTATCTGAATTGCTATGAACTGTGCTGAGGGGTATACTTATAATTGGGCCGGATATCTTGCGAAGGAGTTTTTGGAGGATGCCCGCGATGCGCAAGAAAAAGGTAGACCTTTTCATTATTCCTGGCTTATAATCCTTATTGCATTAGTTGGGTGGAAAGAACCCACTGAAGCCCAGTTTGTCAAAATAAACCCCAGCACGCCAGGGGCAGCAAGGTATGCCTCCCTTTGGATATCCTCAGATAAGGAAACTCAACAGATGACGAACACTGTGTTCGTCTTCTATGCTATGAGTCTTCACTATGAGATTGTGTGAACACCTCGAATTACCAACGAAGTTTTCTCTCAATACGAGGGTGTCGCGCACTTTAGTGCCGACATGCATCATGTTTTCATTCAAGCTCGTGCAGATCCTCAACGGCAATGCTTCAAATTACCATATGTAGTCACCGAACCAGATATCCGGCGGATCGTTCAGCAATGGCCGGCCGAATGGCTAAAAGATTTAGGGAAAAAAACGTCTATTCTGGTTCCTCCAGCTACCAATATTGGCGTAGGTACTAGTCAGGCGCAGCAGCAAAGCCCATTGGAAGATAGCGAAGACCTAAGCGATTCGCAGATAAATGACAACGGCCAGGGTGGAGATGGCGGATAGGATGAGCAGGATGAAAAGGATGAACAGGATGAGGAGTCGGTCCAGACCATAACAGATCCTACCCCACCAACGAAGCGCAAGTCACCAGAAGTCGCTGAGGTAACCAAGCCACAGTACCGCAAAAAGGTAAAAGCATCGAAGGATAAAGATATCGAGGAAGAAGCCACTGTCACGCTGGATGCACTAGAGCATGCTCTCGAATAGTCTACGACAGCGCTTACTAAAAAATGGTCAGAATTTGTGGAACTACATCTTGCCGGCCTCTCAGGTATCGCAAACAGGGTATCGGAGTTAAAAGAGCTAACCACAAAATCAGCGCACAGTACTGCGACAAGCAGCACTATGGCACCCACGCAGTAGGATATTAGGCAATGGCCACTCAGGGATCCCTAGGGATAGGTATCAAGTGCAACTCTGATACAACCTGACATCGATTCTCGACCCTAGACAAATATAACCGCGGAGCTTGATTATACAAAGATGCATATGTCAGAGTTGCACCTCCATCAGCTCGCGATTACAAAGGAGATCCATACCCGAACTCAAGTGTCACAAGTCCAACTGGAAGAATCCATCAAGCAAAACAAAACCTTCACCGCACGCCTAGAAGAGACCGCACAACAGAAGAAAGAGGATGAACAGACAACAACTACGCTAATGCAAGCATTGGACGAGGCATGTCGGAGTCTTTCTGACTCCAACATACAGGAAATAGAGGAACCAAAGCAGAAGATTGCTAAGATGAGAGACTATGCCCAGCAGTCCCGCAGTGAGGTTGAAAGGATGAAGATAGAACATCAGCAACAGATTGCAGAACTTCAACTGCACATTCCTCCTGAGACTCCACCAGAGGTTCGAGAACAGCGCCAGTAGGATATCAAGGCTTCAGCAACAAAAATATCAGACAACGTGGCTAGTGTCGCAAAACTAATGGAAGACAGCATAGAAGCATGGGAAAACCTGCAGGACCATCCAGATGTAGGGAAGATTCAGGAAACCATCAAGTTGCGCCAGGATGAGTTAGATGCAGTCCGAATAGAAATCAAGACGCTGCCACCTATGCAGAAGATGGCTAAAGTAAAGCGTAGCAAGGAACTTCAACAGGAAATCGAGTCTTGCAGGACGAAGATGACGATGCTGGAAAATGTGTTACAGCCCCTGGTTGATGAAGCATTAGAATTGACCAATACTGCGGAGAGCCAGCTCAAAATTTTGAAGACCTATGACACTTTTGCGCAAGAAAAGGCTGACACAGACTCTTCTTCAGTATTGCAGGAACTGGTGGAAAAAGAGAAAGCCGCTGATGAGATACTGCATAATCTCACCAGTCGCTTCCAGGCCCTCGTGCAGAAGATTCACCCACCAGAGTCCTCACAGAGTGCCCCGGAACGGGCCACTAGTGAGTCTTAGGGGCCTGTTGGGGCGTGTACCCTAAAGATTACTAGTTGTGGTAACTTCGTGGCTGTTGGTAAGCGGAGTTATGGGTCAAGATAGTCTTAGGGGTATCAGGGTAAGTCAAAACCCTCTTTTTTGTAATAAACCTGTGGTTTAAATCCAGGGTTTAAGGTTTTTGGGTGCCCATGGTTTAAGACCATGGTTTTGTAAAAATGCGCAGTATAAATAAGCGCTTATGTAAAGAAGATAGGTTAGGTTTTATGATGAAAGAAAGATTAAGGCGAAGCTAAGATTGGTTTTTGTAAGAAAAGGTTAAGTCCCAGCTGTGTGCGTGGACGACCTCTGCAGCTGAGTGCGCAGAGGGTTTGTGTAAGGAACATTAAGGAACGACCTGCAGCTGTGTGCGCAGGGGCCTGCTGCTGTGTGCGTGGCTTTTTTAGGACTGAAAGGATCTGCAACTGAGTGCACAGATCAAACTGTGGTTTTGTAGCAAGTTGAATAGAACACAGTTTGTGGACGTAGCCCCTACACTGGGGGTGAACCACGTTATATCTGGTGTTGTGGTTTCTTGTGATGTTTCTGTTCTGTTATCTTTTATGCATTAATACTGTATACATCTGATAAATTAGATCGCTGCTAATATTTCGCTTCGCTGTGAATTCCCTGTAGTGGGTTGAGCAAGTAACGACTGTTTATTAATCCGCGAAGTTGTATGTAAATGAATGGTAAAGATTTTATAGTATTGTTTAATAAGATTATTAAGGGTAAGGTACAGTAATCTCCCTCTCGGCTTGCAGAAACCTGATTCTGCGGCACCCCATAGCTGTTTCGGGTGAGACTGCAACCTGTGCGCAGGTTGTTGCCGAAAGGGCCAACACTGTGGGTCTTTTGTTGGTGCGACACAAAAGGTTTAAACCCGGGTCTGCCCTATTTCCCAACAGAGAGGGATTGGTCTCCTAAATCTTCAAGGTTTCTATAGGAATTCTTCCTATTCAATATTTCCCTAATAAACCTTTCAGGATCAGGGAGAGAATTGAATAATTGATGGCAGTTTCTTTGGGTAGAAATTCTTGGAGGGATGTTAGATAGTGGAGTCGCCAGATGGATCGAGTTTTAATTTTTATGTTTTTTAAATGAAAGATCAATCAATTTTTTTTATCTTTTTAGTTGTTTAGAAAAAAGTTAACCTAAGTCATACTCGGGAATAAAAAGATTTTACCCCGGCAGTGGCGCCAAAAGGTGTTTCCACCTTTCACACACCTAGGTTACATGGCATAAATCTTCAAGCCACTCGGTGTGTCCTTGGGGGCAAGTCTTGATTCAAGGATATCGCCTTGTTCTTAACTCCTCCGTTCAAGCTAACTCCTAATGAAGCCAAGGGGGGTAGACCCTATTAAATTACTAAGGATAATTACTTAGTGTGATGGTGTTATATTGATTAAGTTGTTTAGGAGTTTTTTTGAAATTAACTAGTGGAAACAAAAGATAACAAGATGAAATATTTAAAGCAGATAAGCACAGTAGTGACACTCAATATATATATAATCGAAATAATTGTTTAAATAAATCACTAGTGCCTTAAATGGAGTCAACAAAGAAAATAATGTGCTTGCATGTGCTTGAAAGAATTTTTTGCAAATGTTTCTTGGTAGATTTTAAATTAATGTGGAATGTGAATGAATTAAATTAGGCGAAAAGGGGACTCCAGATATACTCGAGGGGTACTTGGAGTATGTCCAAAAGTGAACTATCACAACTACCTACAAGGTGTTTGTGGGATGGAACGGAGTCTCGGAGACTATTGTTTGTAACGCACCTGTCATGGTGTGACAGAGATTGGTGCCTCGAGGTCACTTTATAGTTGTTCCCACTCCTTTAGGTATTTTTCCACCATTTACAGTTCGTTCAAGGCGTTGTATTTTCTCCTCATGGTTTGTCAAATTCAGAGGTGAAGACTAATTAACCTAGTCACTCATTTGCTTTTGATTCATCTTGACTAATCGGATGAACCAAAGCCAAGTACATAGCATACACACTAGAGTGTTTTTTATTTTTAGTAAATTTGAAAAGAGGTGTTCTTATTAAAAATAAAAACCTCCAGGAACCTCTTTCAGTTGAAGCGGACGTCAATCGGGGAATCAAGGAGGGGTTAATTTTATTATTATTACTTTAAACAATTAAAGATATTATATGATGCATAAACAAATAAGCAAACCACAATTTTCAAAATAGACTACCACGACCCTGTCTTCACCTTTCGGCTCAAAAGGAGGCTCGTGGCGTAATTATTAAAATTACTTTGAAACCAATAGATATGGAATATGAAAATAATTATAAGTCAAATTATACTACCCCTGCATATCAGCACTACACTAGATTGAAAAAAGATGAAAAAAGTAAAAAATGACACACACGCGAATCCCCCCAGGGGGGGATGGTGAATAGGATCGAAAGAGCCTATTCGAAAGGATTTTTATTTTTATTAGAAGAAATTACAATATAAGAAAACTGAAATTAATCCACTTGGTCCTTATATCGAATGAGACCAAAGTTTTACAAATTGTGAAATTTTGAAATTTTGGGAAGACGAAGACCCCCTGGGGGGTTTCGAATGGTCCAAAAATGATTTCCAGACAGCACCTCCTCCTATTTTTTGTTATAATTGATAGAAAAAGCAATCTTATCACAGTTAAATATTCCCAAAAGTACTTTGAAAGTACTTTTGGATGAACACACTTTTTACCTAAAAATTCTAAGTTAAAACTAGTTTTTAAAGAAGCGGAAAAAGAACCAAGGAAAGCAAGCTTTCCTTGGGATATTGGCCTGGTTTTTGGGCATAAAATATGAAGCACTTAAATTTATTAATCTAAATTTTTAGATTCTAAGGAAACAACGATACATTCAACAAGATTTAGATCTACTTTCACAGCCTTGAAAAATGACAATTTTTCCTAAAACTAGATCTAGAATGCTTGTAAAATTTCTTTAGGAATGAGATATATTTTATGAGATTTAAGGCAGCGATATCTATGTAAAATGAATTCTGAAATTGATAGACCTAAACAATTTTGAATCTGCAAAACAAGTAACCAGGTTGATTTTAAAAAATTTGGAGGAAGAGGAAAAGAAGAGCGCTTGTTGTTGGAATGGATCTGCAAAAAAGACTAGTTAGTGGAATGCCGAGGGACAATGCCTTCAAAAAAAAGTCCGGTTCCCAATGGATTCAACCTATATCCATAGTTTTTCCCACCCCTACTACCTGAAAACTAACAAACAATCTTGCACAAAAACCTTATGAAATCTGGATAGAGATATATGAAAAAAGAAATGGATTACATGCAAATAAACTTATTTAAACAAGTATAATCTGAATCTTTAAACATATATGCTATGAGATATTTAAAAACAAGTAATATTACTTGCCCAACTATAATCCTATTGATTCAGCTAAACCATTCAGGCCAGACAAGCTTCAGATGCGGAAATTGAGAGAAAGACTCCGGTAACAACAAAAGCTGCAAGAAAATGTTAATTCCACACACATAAGAGCATTACAACATTTTGGCCTCCAAAGATTCACTTTATTCCAATAGAAAAAGATATTACACAATATTACAACAGTAATAGCTCCTCAATCCAACTCTAACTAACTTGGAAAGGAGGCATCCATGCTTTATTTATACAAAAAATTGAAACCCCAGCCTAGAGGGGGTGCAAATCGCAAGGAGATAGGAAACTGGACCTGAAGGAGAGTCCATCAATTCCTGATCTGAAGCTAAACTGAACTTCTACTGAGTCTAACTATCAATCGGGGGGCTGATTAAGATGACACATCAACCTGCTGACTGAATCATCAACCATAGATCTCCCAGAAGAGCCCACATGTGTGGAGGAGAGATAGAGGGTGCAATTCCCCATAAATGAGGCTGAAGTTCAACTCTGGATCTGCCTTGATTAGCCCTTTCAGTCAATGAATTTCAATCTCTGGTTAATCTGGTTCCGGTGAGATTGATTTCAATCAAATCGGTTGAGAATCCATTGATCTAGGATTTTGGATTTGCTCCATTATTCATCAATTTATTAATTAAAATAATCAATAATTGATTTGTTGGGGCTTTCTGACCTAAGTGATGGAAAATCACTCAAAACTTGGAAATAATGGGTCTATAGGTTTACATGGTGCTCTTAGCTTGAAAATGAGCACCCCCATGACTGAAACTGATTATTTGGCCCACTTTTATTACAAAACCAATTTTTCCAATTAGACTATTAAAAAATAGCCTAAGTTTTTGTGGAAAAATTAAAATTTAAAAAACTTAAAAAATAAAAACCTAGGGGGACTTAGACATGTTCATATGACTCGACCATGATGCCTAGCATGTTTATACATTGACACATAGACTCTAATAACCTCAATAGGCCTAAATAAAGAGCCGACCAGCTCAACTTTGGAGGTATTGAGTGAAAAACTCAGAAATTGTCAGTCATCTATTCAACAACCAATAATAACCAAGGGAAAAAACACCCTGGGCTGATCGGATTGAAAAATAAAGTCTAAGAGAAAGAGTCTTTTACAAACACTATCATGCTAGAATGTCTCATTACAATTCCCCCATGGGGTATGAACATGTGATATAGTACAACAAGCACTTCCCAGAAGCACTCCCGAAGGTCTTTTGAAGTCTTAACAAATCATCTTTGTCCGGTTCACCAGGCTCACTTGATAAAAAACCACTAAGTACAACTTAGGTGGTAACATACTTCAACTCCTTTTCCTTTATGTTCCTGCAATATTCCCATATACCTGTCAGATATGATGAAGGAGTGGAAATCTTTCTATCTTTCCATCAAAACACTTCAACTCACATCACCGACCACATCCACAAGTGGAGGCGACGTCGCAGCATGTGCAAGATCAAGCTTGATGACAGGATCTTCCTGGACTGGTTCTTGAAAACCTTGCTTCCACCTATAGCCAAGGACATCACCGTCAAACATCCCTAAACAAAGGAAGAGGCCATCTTGAAGGCCCAACAATTTGACCTCATTTACGCACAGTTTGGATACCTTTACACTGTCATTCCAGATGCTCCCCATGCAGGCACCTCCTACTGCGATGCACCAGGGGCATCCCATGCCATAGATGACATCATAGGTTCTGTCTCCCACCAACATTAGCACCATCTAACACCCCGGTAATGCCACTGCAACCAAGAAACACCCCCAATGTTGTTTATCCAAACCAAACTATGAACTATGCAAGAATGATGTCTAAGTCCATAGCTAAAACTTCTTATGCACAAATTGTGTCTTAGTGGTAGGCCCAAGCATTAGCTTGGCCAGCACAACAATATGCGGGACAAATGCCCACATTTTTGGCACCTCCACCCCCCCAAGTCTACTATGAACCACCCATGCAAGCCACTCAAAGCCCCACCCCCACTCCACTAGCACCTTTAGGATAGGTGTTTGCAAAGCAAAACCATCCCAACCAGCCAACCCCCAATAAACAACAAGGGAAAGCCAGAAATAACTGAGCCCATAACCAAGGCAACAATCAACCACAGGGAGGCGATCAACAACCAAATCCTCCTAACAATGCTAGGGAAAACCAGCCAACCCAAAATACTCAGCAACCAAATGCACCTAGATGCAATGCTCTGTTGCGCACAAATCAGCCATGCAAGTTGTGTGAGGTATACGGGAACTATACACACGAATTCCCCTTCATGGGTCACACCAAGTAGGCCATTCACAATGAAGTTCAGCATGCTACCAATACGGCAGCCCAAACTCAACCCAACCCAGCACCACCAGGGCCTCCACCCATGGTGCTCCAAAACCCATTGCTAGTCCAAGGACTAGCAGCAACTGCACCCACTCCCCAACCCAATCCCAATGCCCCGGGGGCACCTCCAATAGTAGAATCAAGTGTTCACCACCTGCTAGACATGGCAACCGAAGAGGTCAATTTACAGATTAGACAAAATCAATACGGAACTAACACCAAACCCATTGACACATTAGTGGCGTCTACATCCAAAACCACTAATGCACCTCTTCATCTACCCCCTTTTCCCCCATGCCCCCCCCATACAGCGGGTCGTCAACAATGTCATGGCTAGAGATATTGTAAGCTACAACATCGTGGATGATTTGGCCCAAACACCTACAGCCATGTCTGCTCTTGAGGTACTCAAAACTTTCCCAACACAACAGAAATCCTTACTAGCTACCCTTGGTGTTGTAGACCCCTCTGACTCCAAGTTTATCACATTTGACATGGAGAATGGAGAACTCCAGATTCCATCAATCATTTCCTTTTGAATCCCAGTTTCCATCTGAAATTTGGTTGTGCACCAGTGTATCGTGGATGAGGGGGAATCCACATGTGTTATGTCAACCTTAGTCTAGCAGAAGCTTGGATCCCCAATTATGCAACCATCCTCTACTACTCTGTGAACTTATGATGGCCACCTCACTAAAGCCCAAGGAATCCTCCCACATGTTCCCACCACATTAGCCAGGAAAACAGTATTGATTGACATAGAGGTTGTTAATGCTTAGTTAAACTATAACCTTCTCCTCGAAATAAGTTATATGTATGCCATGAGATCCGTATCATCAACTGTTTTTTGTCTCATGATCTTCCCTCACGAATGGAAAATTGTGACAGTTGACCAACTAACTTATCATGATCTGCAAGTGCTAATTGCACCATCCAATGTTATCCCTACGATCAACACCATTGATCTGCAAGGGATAACTGCACCCACCAATGTTATCCTTGAGGCCAACACCATGGTTGACAACATACCAGCCTCCCCATTGTTGAATGTGGGCCCTGGGTTGTTTGCTGATACCATAATGATGGCTTCCTTCCCCTTAGTGTCACCACCACTGACACCAAATGAGACTGCAGATTTGTTCATGCTCTCAACCAGCACTATTGCACTCAAACATCAACCGCAGCTGCAGCCCCAACCACAACCACAACACCATCCATAGTTGCAACACCATCAGCAGTCACAGCATCATATACAGCTACAGCATTATGCATAGCCACAACCACAACCTCATCCCCACATGCAACCATCAAGGAGTTATCTGGGCTCCTCCCCAGTCGACACAATTCCCTTCCTCTTTCCCCCGACTAGTGTCATGAGTAAGTGTTGTAATGGATAATTCACCTAATAACCTAGGTCTGGGGGTTACCAACATACTATGACCTTACAGACAATTTGATTATAAAAGCACAAATAGGAAATAGGGAAGTAGCAGGGACTTACTTGTAATGAACGAAGATTGATCCAAGCTAACTCCTTCCTCTTTGCTTCACTTCTACAATCTCCAGGATAATTCCTCCTTCAACTTGTTAACAAAGATTCTTCCAATATACAGTATGATTCATATATAAAGATGCAGGTTAGGCAAATCACATATCATAATGAAATATAAATATTTACCAAGCCACAACACATGAAACACAATATGGAAGAAGTAATATGTTTTATTAACAATAATAGAGGGAGTTTAGGTTACAACCCAATGCCTGAACAAGGGACTCCTCTGTCACCAAAGGACTCTGAGTTTCTCTGCTCCAAAGGTTCTGTAGAAAATCCACCAGCATAACTTTGCTCTCCAAGTATGAATATCAAACCCCTCCCCAAGGCCTCTATTTATCTGAAGGAAATGAGGCAGTTCTCGAAAGTTAGGGAGGTTGCAGCAGTTAATGGGATTAAGGTAAATGAAACAACTAATCTCCCATTAACGCGTGTTTTTAAAAACTAATTTTGAGGGAGATATGCGCGGGTCTGTATTAAGGCAACCCGCGCATCATGCGCGACTCTGTAGAAGGGCAACCCGCGCATAGATGTATGCGCGACCTGCTGAACATAACACTCACGCATATGCGCAACATGCCAATAGGGATAGTCGCGCATGCACTCAAAATATCAAAATAGCAAAGTAACCAGCTGGGCATATAGGTAATGTATTTCATCATCAACCAAGGTATAATGAAACTAGGCAAACCTCAATCCATAAGTGTCCTTTTGTGTGCCGACCTGAGGGATGTCAGCACTCGGACGGAGAGGTGCCAATCAGCTGTATAACAGATGCCCCCTAATGTGTGAGGTCAGAGGGGAACGATGGCCGAAATACATTATAATACTAACTTTGGAGAAACTCAGAAGTCCAGTGGAGCAGAAGGAGTACCTGAAACCAATACATGAAAATGTCATATACAAAGCTATATCTGAGGATGTTATGTTCAATTTACTGGAACACTAGCTCCTTTACAAGATGAGAGTACATCATATAATACGGGTAAAACCACATATGTACAAAGGTGGATCAAAGCCACAATATAACAATGATGAGTCTTCAAAGATCTGGAAGCTAGATATGGAAACGGAACATATTCTTGCGCAACTTAGTTCATAAGTGAGGAACTAAGGTCTTCATACGAGAACCCAAAGAACCAAGTACAATCCAAGCCATGTGAATAAGGGTAAGCTGAAGTCGAACATGGAGAGGATTCAACAGTTTGTCAACCAATAGATGATAATTGACAACTGAAGCAAAGGCGTTCACCAATGATGAGAGTGAATCCAGAGGTACTATCGTCAAACTCTAGGTCTTCATCATCAGGAAGTGCTGAAACTGAACCATACTGTGATAGGGAAGGCAATAGATCCTCCAATGGATCACAAGAGTGACGAGGAACTGGGCAAAAGAAAGTAGACATAAGGAAAAGGATAACAGATATAACGGTGATTGGATCAGTTTATAAATCAGATAGTGAGAAGAATCCTTGAACAGTGATCACGACACAGAGATGACCCAAGGCAGCGTATAATAGATAGGACAACTAGACTTATCTGTCATGTAGGAGACATGATCAGATTCCCCATATATAAAGGACAAGAGGAAGAGCAAAGACTCAAAGTAGTAGCTGAACACAGATGTACACTGGAACATGGATATCGGAAGGCAAAAAAGTGCTATGTTCAAGGATGACATGCTGCCATTACTGAAAACAAGAGAAAACTTCTTCCTTTCCTTCCCTGTTAAGTTTTAACGAGTCCAAGAAAGCCAACTCGGTTCCCTCTTCATTTTTTAACAAGCTTGAAAAGACGGGAAAATAATGCTTGATACACTGATCCATGGATTTAACGAGCCCGAACTAGTACATGCTCGTTTGGTGCTTTCATATTTAGAGAGTCTGAAAACGCCAAAGGAGACTCCAGGGGGGTCCTTTTTCGTCCAATTTAGTCTCTTAAGGCCGAAAAAGTATAAAACAAACCTCAAAAGAACTCTCTTAACTTCCGAAGAAGAAAAGGTGAACCTTTTTCGTACTTAGTCGGGGAGGTCCGAAAAAGGTTAAATTACCACCTACCCAACGCTCCTTCCATAACAGCATAAATAGCTTGAGTTTTACGAGTGTGAAGGAAAGCAAGATCACTCGGAAAGATCCATTTGGTTACGAGAAATGGGGCTTACAACAATAAACTCGTTGCTTTGTTCTTTAGTGTTTAACGAGCATGACAAAGACACAAAGTACACTCGGAATCTTTTTCATGTTTGGGTCCAGAGCACGAAAAAGAAAAAGTAAGCTCAAACCGGGTGTTCCTTTTCCGTAAATTTAGTCCCTCAGGTCCGGAAAAGTGATAAACCTATACCTGAGAATACTATTCTCAATTCCGAAGAAAAGAGAGTGATCCTTTCTCGTACTATTCCGCATGGGCCGAGAAAGAGATAACCTACCACCATGCGAATGCCCGTTCACATATTCTTAACGAGCTTGAACGAACGAGATAACTCGGCAGTCAAGTCTATTTTTAAGGAGTCAGACCTGGGCCTAAAGAAACTCCATAAGGTGGGGAGTCCTATAACGGGATAGCTTGTAAAGAGAGATTCATATGAAGCTCTATTTGGCGTGAAAAATAGCTATGAGGAAACCCCCGGGCCTGAAACAGTGACGGAATGAGTACCAAAGGATGGCGAAGGCATATAAGGATGATACTTATGAAATAGGGATCCTAGCCACAGAAGAACAATGGTAGAGACAAGGGACTAACGGTTTAAAATACCATAGTCTGTGGCAAAATGTTGAGTACTAAGGTTAATGTGGATGATAAGTTGCCAACATGTGTTGGAAAGAGCAAAAACCACCCTATAGAAGCATCAACACTTTGAAATAGTTAATAACCTGTTCCAAAGGCACAAAAAGGAATGGTATTAATCAATTACCATTTCAAACTATAGAAAAAACCCACTTTGTGAAATAATTTTTCTATAAATAGATTGAAAAACAAAACATTTCTTACCATTTCACTTTTTGGACCAAAAGGGAGCATTTTACCCTCTACCTTTGATTGCTCGTTGTGGACAATTGGACCGGTGAAATTCGAATCCGTCAGTTGCAGGTAATTCTACAACCAATGCTCTTTAAATTCATCCCAACAAATTTTAATTTTAATGGTCAAATTATTTTAATTCATCAGTTAAAAAGATAGCAAAATGCATGCGCGGGTTGCCATGCATGAAAGTCGCGCATACGCGGTTGATGCGCGGGCTGCTGCATAAGGAAGCCGCGCATGATGCGCGACCTGTCCTACTGGACAGTCGCGCATACTGCGCTAAAGATAAATACTTTGAAACTTGTTCAAATTTTTTAAATTTTTTGATGAATTACTGAATTAAAATGTGTGTTTCTTGTCAGGACATCATGGTGCTGGAGTGGAGGGAACGAGAACATGAGCAAATGGACCAAGCGGCATTCCAAAGTCCGCCCACCATTCAAGCTTTACGAAATAGTGGGTTGTATAAGTTCTTTTGTACATCACCAATGCGGGCCAATGTCCGCATACTGGAGTTCTTGGTAAACTACTGGGATCACGACCTTGGGATGTTTAACATTGAGGGTGAGACTTTGGAGATTACCACTCAAGATATCTACTTTATTACTGGATTATCACATCGGGGAGCCCCGGTGAACTTAGAGG
>LPNX010487140.1:0-15093 GCA_001517045.1 Pseudotsuga menziesii
GGTATCACATTCAGCCACCATGTGTTGAATTCCACTTTTCATTCCTTTCCAAAATAAGTTACTCCCTTCCTTCTCATATGTTTCTAGGAACCCAGAGTTCCCTACCGATGGAGAATCATGGATTTCATAGAAGACATCATGTTGAATATATGTGCTCTGGGAAAGCACCAAACGACCCTTAAATATCTGAGAGGAACCATCCCAAGAGTAATGCGGCACAAAAGAGGGATTATTGGCCAACCATTGGATGATTTTAGATAATGAAGAGCCATTGACATAGCCTTACTCAACAAATTGCAACCAATTTCAAATAGGAATATAAATATCTGAAAGAGAAATATGGTCATCAAATGTGTGAAAAAGAGAGTCCACCCCAATATTGTCCTTACCCTTCTTGTAAGTGATATCATAGCCATAACCCATGAGTTTTAAAAAACCATTTATGTTATGTTGGGGATGATACCCATTGTTCCAATAAATATTTCACACTCTGTTTATCAATAATAATTGAAAAATGATTCCCTAATAGGTATGGTTGCCACTTCTGAACCACATGCAAAATAGCCATCATTTCCTTCTCATATGTAGAGGCAAGTAAATTATTACCAGAAAGGGATTTTATGGTGAATGAAATGGGATGTTCATCTTGAAGGAGAACAACACCAAGTAAATTTTCACAAGCATCACTCTCAATAGTGAAGGGCTTGGAAAAATCAGGCATAACTAGAACAAGTGTGATACACATAGCTTTTTTTAGTTTGTCAAATGCACACTCAGTAGCACGTGTCCATGTAAAATCATCATTTTTCAATAGATATTTTAATGGAGGTGAAATATTCCCATAATCCTTGACAAACTTACTATAGTAGTTAGTGAGTCCCAAAAAAACATGAAGGATTCTGAGCGTATGAGGACGTGTCCAATTTTTCATGGCATTTATTTTGGAAGGATCCATGCGAACCCCTTGTGATGAAACAATATTCCTAAGATAATCTACTTCCTCTTTCCCAAGACACATTTATAATATTTGGCACAGAGATGATGATCATATAAAATTTGCAGTACAAGATCCAAATGCTAGAAATGCTCAACCCATGTTTTACTATGATGAGGATATCATCAAATAAGACTAGAATGAAGTTCCACAAATAGGTCCTGAATATTTTATTCATCAATGCCTAGAATGTGGAAGGAGAATTAGTAAGGCCAAAGGGCATGACTGAAAACTCATAGTGGTCACCATGTATGCATAAATCCTTTTTAGGGATATCATCCTCATGAACCCAAATTTGGTGATACCCAGAATGAAGATCCAACTTGGAGAAAAAATGAGCACCATGAAGCTCATCAACATAAGGAATTGGAAACGTATCCTTGATTGTGATGTGATTAAGTTCTATAAAGTCAATGCAAATGCACCATGAACCAAAAAAAAATTCAGACAAGAAGAACTCATGAAGAAAAGGAATTGGTACTAGGGAAAATAATACCTTTCTTTAGTAAGTCCCGAATGAGAACCTAAATATCTATCTTTTTGTGAAACGATTAGTGATAGGGCTTGATGTTGGGAGGGAAACTTCTAGGAAGGATAGGAATATGATTGTCTTGAAGGTGGAAATCCCACTGGTTCAGCAAAAACAAATGGATATCAATCCAAAATTTGTTGTAAACCCAAGGGATTAGTGGAGACCGTTAATGATTGCATTTGAATGGAATGGATCTAGTGATGAAACCATGGTAATTATTTTAAGTATATTTTCCATGCGATGTGAACTGGTGATGTTGAGAGACCCTATTTGTAATCCCTTCAATGTGTTTTTTTCCCATTGACTAAAAAATGCATAAAAAATCCCCTAATATGGGTCCAAGTGTGCGTAACCATTGAGCTCCCAAAACCAAATCACATTCACTTGAAGGAAAGGAAAACATGTCGGAGCACAATTTATAATCTCCAATAGAGATACACACATTGTGACACTTCCCCTTGCAAGGAAAGGTGCTCCCATTGGCAATCATGAATTCAAAGCTGGAGCAAGCATGGACAAAACAATAATCCTATTTTATGATCCGAGGGTCAATGAAGTTATGAGTGATACCAAAATAAATCAGTATTGTAAGAGGGAGATTCTTGAGGAAACCCTTGACCCACATGGTTTGTGGGGTGGTGATTCCAGCTAATGGATGGAGAAATATATTTGGGTGGTCGTCCTGAGAAGGAGGGTCAACATGCGACTGCTGAATTCTGACCTAATTATTTACTGGATCCTGAGCATCTTCACAAATTTTAGGTGCAAGTGGAGAATTCACATCCAAGAGATAGAAATTTTTCTCAACAAATATATGTCCCTGGTCTCATCACAATTATAAAAACATCCCTTTTTCTCTACGTCTCTGCATCTCAGCTTTAGACAAATTCTTGATAGGAGTGATTCTAGGAGCTGGTGTGATTGGAGGTCTTTGTGAAACCATATTTTTGAATGGAACAAAAGTGGAATTGGAGAGATATTGAGCTATTATATTGTCCTCCTCCAACTTAGCCAACCTTTTTGGAATATATTAAACCCACTCATAACTTAGGATAAAATATTTAATCATTTTTTGATTAAATTCCTACCCACTAGCTAATTAGTTGGCATCCACTTGCACCTTAAAGTCAACACAAGACATCTATACCCCAAGAATTATTTATTTATGATTCTGGGTTGATATTGACCACTTTATGGACATCCATAATTGCTAACTTTGCTTTTCTACATATTTTTCCTTATTCTACTTTTATCTTGCTTTCTATGGATAAGGTAAAGCTAGTTGACTAGGAAACTAGTATCTTTTGTTGCCAGCCAATCCTACATGATTTTCTCTCCATTTTGTAGGATTATCATGTTTATCCATCACTCTTGACAAATCACTCATGATTTTTCGCATTAGTGAGGTTCTTGACTGATTTGGGAAGTGCTTTATCCACCTATGGGGGTTTATCATATTTGGTAAGTCTACCTTTCTAAGATTTATGAGTTGTCTCCATACAACTCAATTTTTACTATAGGGGATGTACTATTTATGTACACTATTATTCATCATTATTCATTGGAAGGATACACTCCAATATTCATCTCTTCATTCATGTGATTCAGTCTCTTTTCTTCTCTCTATTTTTCTTATGTATGCTTGTGAGAATTATCTTAGTAGCAAGATCTATTTCCTGTTCTTCTTCTTAGAATATTTTCTCATACAATTGCAGCTATTATTTATACATGGTATCATAGCACAATGTTTCTCAAGCTCTACAAACTTGAGGAGCTAGTTGTTCTCTCCAACAGAGCGCATCCAGTCTCCTATCCCTCTCTGAAGAAGAGTTTGTCTAGCTTACAAGATTTTCTCCTAGTTTTGTTTTGCAGGTTGTATAGAGTATCTCCTAGAGCATATCAATAACTTCAATATGGATTCAAAATTTCCTCTACTATATCCTTTAAACTATGTGTTGCACCTGGAAATATCACATTGCTTAACAGCCTCCATGAGAATTTCACTTTGCCCTTTAACCTCCCAGAAATCCTGGCATGTGTCACCTTGGTCACTTTTTCCTTAACTTAGAAGGGATGATGCTTTTTGGTGTTTTTCACAGAGTGTCGCCGATGCCTGACCCACATTGTATGTTTGGTGGCTGTGTTCTATATCTGACATTGAGAGGCATATATCTACTTTGTATATATCATAGCTATGTCCTACTTCTTGTAGAAGTTATTCATGGATATACAATGTATCATTAGTAGCCATGACATGGTCATCATCATAGATCTACAGTGTATTGGTATGTAGCCATGATTGTGTTGGATAAAGTCAGTTACTGGTCCCATATGAGTCTGTCTCTCTTTGCCTTTGTATCAGATGGAAAAATTTGCAAACTATTTCACCTATCACCTTCTTCTAGCTTCATACTTTGGGGGTTATTGTGTTGCACCTAGAAATATCACATTGCTTAGCAGCCTCCATGAGAATTTCACTTTTCCCTTTAGCCTCCCAAAAATCCTGGCATGTGTCACCTTGGCCACTTTTTTCCTTGACTTTGAAGGGATGACACTTTTTGGTGTTTTGCACAGAGCGTCACTAACATCTGACCCAGTCGAGCAAAAGGCACCATTTTCCCTCTCCTTTGACAAAAAACCTAGGTTGACACTCTTGACAGTTCTTTTAAAAGCACTGATGGTGAGTTAAAAGTAAAAAAGAGATGTTTCTAGAAGCTTTCGTATGGGATCCTTCATGGAATTAGTTCCTATATTCCTGGGAGAGGTGGCATGCACCTCCCTTACCTATAGGGATCTAATTCTATCCTTTTTCCAAGTCATCTCTTGAGTTCTAGGCCTATAAATGGAGCCTTCATGAAGATTGTGGGGGGAGGCCAGAAAAAGCATCCTTATGCTGCTAGTTTGAAGTCTGAATCAGAGGCAAAGTAGAGGTAGCTTGTGTTTGGAGAGGTCTTCATAGTCATAGGCGATCGTAGACATTCTTGATTGAGACAGAAGAAATCGACATCAAGGATTTTGGTTGTACTTCTTTCTCATCCATATATTAATACAAAGACATTTCCCTTTCCTATAATTGATTGTAGTGTTTGTAATTGAATATTATTGGATTCCTTGATCACCAATATGGATACTCAATTATCATGATGCTCTCATCCCCTTTGTTTATCTTGTGATCTATTTTGCAGATATTGGACCATTGCAAGGACTTTTTGGAGAGAAAACAAGCAGATCCAAGGTTGAGGTATAATGTGTTTTATGTTAATTGATTTGATTATTCAAGGAAAGGTTATTTTGTTGTGTCTTTTTGTTCTGTAGTTGTGTTTTACATTGTAGAGGAACAAGCAATTTCAACACTGGTTGAGAATTTCTATTAACAAAATTGGCGACCCTGTTGGGGATCTAGCCTAATCTAGTCATAAATGGGGAAGATCCAGTCAGTTATGGTGGAGATTGAGTCAGATATACAAACTTTGGTAACCATTCCATCTATGAAGGTTATTTCTCTCTCCTTTCAGTGGTTTCAGTTAATAAGGTGAGTTATCCATCTGATGCTTCTGGCCTTTTTCCTCTGTTCGGAGTAAGTTTTTGCACTTTTTCAGTCAACTCGGTATTTCTGGTTTCTCCTGCAGGTTTTTAGCCTTTTCAGTCGACTATTCCGTGGCACTTTTCCCTTTGGCTGATAGAGCGTCGGTTCATCCTAGGGTGCCTTTTCTCTTCTTGACCAATGTGGCGACACCGCCTTCTCCTTTTCTTGATAGAGCATTGACGATGCCTTTATGCAGAAATATAGGAGCACCGTAGAAGCCTGGGATGCTGTGGTGTAATTCCCTTCAATGCGCCAAGGTAGGTCTTCAAAAACTGCATATTTACAAATTTTTTGTTCAAAAATTGGAATTTTTGCTGTCCTCTGAGACTTTTTAATTTGGTATGCTTGATTTCTTGTTGTCTGATTTACTGGTTTTTGTGAGTCTGATTCTCTGTTTGAGCTCAGATCCAAAAATTTCTATCTTTTGCATTGTCATAAATGAAATCGGAAACATATTTTGATCTGGTTTTTTTAGTGAAGTATCTAAAAATTTTCTTTTGAAAAGACAGCCTATAGCCTCTTCCTAGAAAATTAGTTTCTTTTGTAGAAAAGACTGCTTTGTGTGCCTCATATTTTCTAGAAAAATAGAAAAATAATCGTTTTATTTTTCTCTTGTTTATGCTTGTGAAAATTGTTTATTTTTTCATTTGCATGAGTGATTCAGAAAAATAGGTCTTTTTGACATTGTAGCAAAAATTAGTTTTGCATGCACGTTAGAGGCTTAGTTTTATTTCTGTCTTTTTCAGAAATGTTAGAGTGCTTGTTTGAAAGAGTTTTTTTGTTTGAAAATACTTTCTTTTTGTTCTTTATGGAATTTGTTTCAATTGTCAAAATCATCTTTCTTTCAGTATATTGTTGAAAAGAAAAGAAAAAGGTTCCTTCCTTACCCTAGTTAGTTCTCATCGAAGTCAAAAAGTGCATTTAAATTTAGATTAAATTGCATTATTGGAGATAACATTCCACAAACATTCACCTAATCATCTAGATAAAATGAACGATAGATTTAAGTCTAAAATTGTATAGAAACTTAAGTGATAGGTTAGTGACGTGTTCGAGCGTCATTAAGCATAAGAGCTGTCGTTACTTGTCCGCACTACAACACGGGACTCATGCAGTTCTTCCACATACTGTCGGTATATCAAACGACCTTTCACGTACCCTTGAGGTATATAGAAAGGTACTTCACATACTCAATTGTATATTAGAAGGCCCATTGGGAATGGTTGTGCGTTAGATAGCACTACTACTGATTTGAGCTCCCATGTACCTTGCGTATATCGGGAGACCCTACTAGGATACCCTCACCATATGAGAAAATCCCTTTGGCCGTATTGTGTGGAGAAATACACCAAAAACAACATTTGGGGAGACTACTACGCACGTACCCCTGAGGTATATCACAAGTTGCACCTTCTTGGAAATCCTAGTGAGAGACTGGCTATTCTGAACCCATCCTATCACATAAGTCTACTTGTGACCTTTAGCTCTGCATAGGTTTTGTTTGTGTGTTTTTCTCCTTTTTTGACCTAGATTAGGTAACTTCGGCCACCACCATTGTTGAGAAACTTGCGAGATGTCAATATCATAGATTACATGGTTTATTTGCTAACTCTCCTCCTATCGTGGAAGGACAGGAAGGGGTAACCATGGAACAACCAGCTTCTTCTAATGTTCCTGTAGGAACTGCCTTAGCTAGTGAAAACAGAGAATATTTCACTATTTACACAAATCCTTTGGTTCAATTTCCTCCTGCAGCCAATGTTTCTGTACATCCGCTGTTGGAAGTCCATGTCGATACTCCTGCCCCACTGGATTATAGTCTGGATGCTCCTTTTTGGAGGACTTCTATGGGCCAAGCTATTGTTGAATTCGGGGTTATTAGACCTTCACTAGGGAACCCCCCTTTGGGAGAGGAGGAACAGAGAATAATTAATGCATCTCTTGATCAAGCTCGTAACTTTTCAGAGAGAGTAGAAAGAAACATTCCTACACCTATGTCTCGTCATGGAGCTGTATCAACTCATTTACCCTATAATACAAACCCTTGGCATTTAGCTAAAATTAAACCTTCTTCTTATGGTCATCCAATCTATGGTGAGACTTCTCACAAACCTTGGCCTAAAGGATATCATTCACTAGCTCAATTAATAGCTCCTATTGAAGAAGTTCCATTTCAGGGTAATCCAGATCCAAATCACAACCCTACAGTTTCACATCCTGGACCCATCACTACACATTCCATACTTGTCATGTTTGGGGGGAATCCTCAAATCAAGCAATGTCAGTAAATTCTCATGCTTTGGGGAAACCCTCGGCATGAGTTACATCATCTTTCAGTGGAATTATTGCTAGTTCAAGACAAGTTGCAGTTGTAGCACAACCTGTAGTTGTTATCCCTCCTACCAATACCAATATTGTACCCCCCCCTATATATTACATGCAAACCCTTAGGGGCACAACCTGTCAATAATCCAACTTCTTGGGGATATACTTATCCAGGAACTCAACCACCTATAGTTAATCAATTTTACTAACAACCACCATTGGAGGCTATTTATCCTAGAATGCCCTACCCTGGGAATGATTTTGTACCTTGGGGACAACCCAATTGATCCAATGTTCCATCATATGGAGGATATTGTGTTAATACTACTGGAGGATATGGTGGACCCCCCCTAGAGGACCACCATGTGGACCTGAAGGGACCGGAGGACCTAATGGACCATTTGGAGGGCCACCACCTAGAGGCCCACCACCACCATCTGGAGGTGGAGGACCACCACCACCACCTCCTGGAGGACCACCACCACTACCACCTTTCGGAGGACCCCCTCCCTTGGGTGGCCCACCTCCCTATGGAAATTTTGGAAATCAACAACCTTTTCAACAAAATTCAGGGGCATCATCCATACCCATATATCAATCATCATATGCTCCTATTGGTCAGCAAATTCCATATCAGTACTACCAGTATCCACAACCAAATCAACAACTACCATTTATGGCTACTTTAGATATTCCAGACTTGTCAAGATTGATAAATGACCCGATCCATCATGACCCCTCTTGGCCTGCCATTCCTGTAAAGTTGCCTTCAAATATACCCAATTTTTGATGGTAAACCCGGTGAAGGTCCAAAAAACCATATGATGACATTTCACTTATGGTGTTCATCCAATTATTTGATGGATGATTCAATCTGTCTAAGGATTTTTCAAAGAACCCTCACTGGTATTTCCGCAAAGTGGTACATCGAGTTACCACAACACTCTTTTTGGGACTTCAATGCTTTAGCAATGGAGTTTTTAACACACTTTCAATTTCCAATCCAATATGAAATAGGTACATACCTTTTGAACTCACTTTGACAAACCACATCAACTCACATCTCCAATCATATCCATGAATGGAGACGAAGATGACGGTTAATTAAGGCCCCCATTCCTAATCAATTGCTCACTGATTGGTTTACAAAGTATTTACTTCCACCTATTTCTAGAGATGTTTCCATGGGATGTGATGTTACTGAGGAGAACGTTGTTATCCATGCTCAGTACCTAGACTTGGTGTACTCCTAGTCAAGTACTCTATATGATATGATTCCCCATGCTCCTCAACCTACAACTGATCCATCAAGACCCGCAATTGAACCACCTGCTGATGGCATACTTGGTTCAGTTCAAACGCAAACGATGGAAAAATATTCTAAGAAACAAAATCAAACCGCCACTCCATCAGATCAACTAGCACCATCTACCAAACCTATGCCCTCTCCTGTTTCTTCCACTGAAGTAAAAATGATCCAATCAAATGAACCTTCTAGTGGAAAGAAGAAAGGAAAAAATAAATCTAAAAAACTTGATAGTAAACAGGAAGGAAACAAAACACAGAACTCGGATGTTGATTCAAAAGGTAAGAGAAAGGTAAATTTTCATTGTTTAATCTATGGAGGTGACCATTTTACAAAAGAATGTCCTCGTTGTGAGGAAGTTAGTAAGTTTTTGAAAACTTCACCCACCCCTACATTATTGAAAGACCCCTTCCCTTCCCAACAACAGTTAATTGATCATAAGTCCTTAAACGAAACTTCTTCCTCCACTGATGAAGTTTGAATGATGTCTAGTGAAATGGTTAATTTAAATACAAGATCACATAGTTATGACCCTCCTCCAAAAAAGAACCTGATGATGTTCCATCTAAAAAACCCTCAACTTCCACACCTCCTCCTAATAATGGTCTTCATATTGAAAAACTATTCCAGAAGCAATTTTCTATCCACCAAAGGGTACTCTACGTAAGTCCATAATCAATCCTAATGCTTGTGCCACCCAATATTATAATATTGTTGAATATTTGGCCCAGGCACCCTGCGCTATGTCAGCTTTAGAGGTACTCCAAACCTGCCCAACTCAACAGAAAAACTTGCTTACTTCCCTTGGAGCTACGGATCCTGAAAATAGAAAGATCATCACTTTCAAACTAGATGATTTCAAGACAAGACTCTCATATTAGTTAGCTTTCCAAATCGCTACCAAAATTTCTTGAAAGAAAATCCGTTGTACTGTTTTGGACGAGGGTGCATCTACATCAATTATGTCTTTATCTTGCTGGAGAGCCATTGGTTCTCCGTAAATCAACCGTTCACCTACCACCCTTAAGGATTTTGATGGTTGCGGGTTTCAACCATATGGATTACTACCTGCCATCCATGTTGAACTCGGGGGAAAGTCAGTCTCCATTAATATTGAAGTCGTTGACTCTCCTTTGGATTAAAACTTACTCCTAGGTCGTAACTAATTTTATGCTATGCAAGCTGTAGCATCGATTTTTTTTTGGATCGTCGAGTTCCCATTCCAAGGAAATATTGTTACTATTGATCAATTCGATTTCATCACACCTAGTGCCATTCAAAATTATGCAAATAGTGTTCTGCTCCTAAATACCCCACAGTATAAGGACATTGGAGTAGGTATTATCAAATATTCTTCACTAATGGGAGTCTTTCCCTCATCTAATCCTCCTCTTGCTTCGCAAAATGTATCTATTAACATGATTTCTACCTCTCATACAGACAAAGGAAAAGCAATTGCTGATGAATCAACATCCTTTTCCCCTTTTGAGGAAATTTACAATGCAATCCAATCTACTAGTGATTCCCCAACCAATGACCACTTGTTGGTGCCCTCAAACTGCTATCACATGCCATATTGGGTCGAAAACCCCTCCCCATCTCTGGATTATCTTTCACACACACTTCCTACAAACTAATCTATTATGGAAGTTATGTTGTTAGAAGAGATGCCTTGGGAAGATTATCACCACAAATCTTCTTCCCTTCCCCCTTGCCATATGGTAGAAGACCACTTCACCTCTATGGTTTCATCTGATATAGTCCTCAACCCTTAGTCTCTGATCCTCACTTGTAGTGTTGATTCTAAAGGAAATTTATGCAACATTACAAAAACTATGCATGTAGACATATCAGTGAAACTTGGTGTTTCAGAGAACATTTTCATTGGATAGAACTCTTCACCTGAAGAGGTTAAAACATACACAGCCCTTTTTAAGGAATTTATAGATTTCTTCACATGGACATATGAATAAATTCCATGGATTGATCCCTCTATTGTTGTTCATGAGATAAAAAATTACCCTGATGCCAAACTCGTCCCTCAGAAACTACGACAGGTCCATCCAAGAAAAGCAGCCACTATTAAAGAAGAAGTTGAGAAACTTCTCAGGGTTGGTTTCATTTACCCCATACCATTAACTAAATGGGTGTCCAACATAGTCCCTATGAACAAAATAGGGTACTATTAGGGTTTGTATCGATTTTAGGGATTTGAATCGATCTTGTCCAAAAGACAACTTTCCCACTCCCTATATCGATCAGATAATCGATAACTGTGCTGAAAGCGTTATTTTTTCCTTTATGGATGGCTTCTCCAGCTATAATCAAATTGAGATTCTCTCATCAGATCAATACAAGATGACATTCATTCGCCCTTGGGAAACTTTTGCTTATCGTAAACTTCCTTTTGGTTTAAATAATTTTGGCATGACATTCCAACGTGTCATGTAATATGCTTTACATGACATTAAACATGTTGTGGAACCCTATCTTGACAACCTTCCTGCTCATTCCAAGCAGCAGGGTATTCATGTCAATCATCTGAGAGCTGTTTTTCTTCAATGTTGTCATTTTAATATTTGTCTAAATCCCCATAATTTTTTTTCCTGTAGAAGCTAGTCGACTTCTTGGTTTTATTGTTTCCAAAGATGGCATCTGTATAGATCCCTTGAAAATTGAAGCTATCTTAGCCCTACCTGCTCCCACGAATGTAACTAAACTCCAAATTTTGCAAGGGAAGGAAAACTTTCTGCGTCGTTTCATATGCAATTATGCAGAAAGGACACATGGTTTCATGAGGTTGCTCAAGAAAGATACCCCTTTTTTCTAGGATGATTTCATGCAAATCATGTTTGATAATCTTAAACATGCACTTACCCATGGACCTGTGTTGCAACCACCAAATTATGCTAAGGATTATTCGTTGTATGTGGCTGCATCCTTGTCTACTATAGGCATGGTCCTTGTTCAAATAGATGAACATGACCAAGAACATGTGATTTATTATACTAGTAAGAGTCTTTTGGACTTTGGAACGCGATACTCACATGTGGAGAAACTCACTCTGGCCACAGTCATCGCAGTCCAGAAATTTCCTCATTATATATTGCTCTACACCACCACTGTTTACATGGATTCCAACCCCATGTACTATGTTCTCACATGGCAAGTGATTGGGGGTAAATATGCACGTTGGATTGTGATACTCCAAGAGTTTGAGCTAGAATTCGCCAAAATTACTTCCAAGAAGTCCCTCGTTTTTGTAGAGCTTATATGTGACCTTCCCCATACTACTAAGAATACAAAGCCCTTTGATACATTTCTCGATGAATTATTTTTTGTCATTAATACGGCTGATCCATGGTACAAAGATATCATTTTGTATCTCCATACCTTATGATACTAGCCTACTACCTCTCGAGACGAATGCCATCGCATTCGCCACTAGGCCAAAATCTATCTTATTCTGAATGATACCCTATATTTCCTTGGTGTTGACTCTATATTACGACGTTGCCTTACACATCAAGAGGTTGAGATCATTCTAAATGATTTCCATGCTGGAGCTTCTGGCAGTCATCTCTCTAGCTTGGCTACTACCCAGAAAGTATTGCGTGCCGGGTACTTCTGGCCTTCTATTTTCAAAGATTGTATTGAAATAGTCAAGAAATTCCCACCATGTCAAATGTTTACTTCCAATATACACACACATTCAACTCTGCTCTATCTCATTGTAGCAGTTGGCCCCTTTGGAAAATGGGGCATAGACTTCGTGCACTGTAGACCTACCTCCGTTGGGGGGTATGGCTACATTATCATGGCTGTAGACTATTTTACAAAATGGGATGAGGCAATTCCCACATATGCCAATGACGGTAAGACTGCTGCATTATTATTATTTAACCATATCATTGAGAGATTCAGGATTCCTAAGGCCATTGTGACCGACCAAGGGTCACATTTTCAAAACAAGATGATATCAGAGCTTAGTGTAAAATTAGGTTTTCGTCACGACAACTCTACACCATACTATCCTTAGTCTAATGGCCAGGTTGAGGCTATAAAAAAAGTATTAAAAACAATTATTCATTGAATGGTAGGGCAAGCCAAGTCAATCTAGAATTTACAACTCTTCTCTGCACTCTGGGCCTATAGGACTACTGTCAAAACTTCCACCAGTTTTACACCTTTCCAATTAGTATACGGACTGGAAGCTACTCTCCCGATAGAATGTGAAATCCCTTCTTTAAAACTTGCTATGGAACTATTACCCAACACCACTATAGACGAAGAAAGATTCCTATATCTGAACAAACTTGATGAAACTCGACGTGATGCTACCTTAGCCAATGAGGCACATAAACGAAGAATGAAAGTCCAATATGACAGGAATGTCCAACCTCATTCCTTCAATGAAGGAGATCTGGTTTTGACCTATGACCATAAGCATGACAAGCCAGGGGTAGGAAAATTTGAGTCTATGTGGCATGGGCCCTATATTGTCAATCGTGTCTTACAGAAGGGGGCATATGAATTGGTTGATTACAACAAGATACCTTTGGGAGAGCCCTAGAATGGGCTCTACCTCAAAAGATACTATGCCTAGGTCATCTAGCATAGAGTCTTTGTAAATATTGTTTATAGTTTGCTGTGTGTCTTAAGCTTTGAGAGGTGTGTATTTTATGTGATTTAAAATGTGTTTTTTCATAAAACCCTACTTATGCATGTCTTTTGTCTGATGGACAGATGGCTTACTTCATTGGTTTTGCTGATGGTGCTCATCGATATACACTTAACCTTGCATCAACAGCTTGGGTACATTACTCTCTTATAAGTGAGCTGGTGAGTTCAGGGGGTATTATTTTAGGTCCCTCCACCAACAATCTAGCAAAATATCATGTTGTGATCGGATTGTTGACGGAAGCCCTAGCTAATGATGTAAGGGAAATTAGGGTTTACCTATACTATGAACTAGTTGTTCAACAGCTTAACCGAGTCTACACCATTCGAAATCCCATGCTTATTCATACTTTCCTAAGAGTTATATTGTTAGATATGTCTTTTGAGCAAGTTACATATCATCACATCCTGAGACACTTAAATGATGTGGCAGATTCCCTAGCTAACTATGTCTTGGATTGGCATATTACTCATACTTAAAAGGAAATTTGAAAACATAAAAACATATGTAAATTCATAAGTAGATAAATCATTCCACACATCACATTTTCCACACACAACTATAAATATAATATTTTTACACACACACACACACACACATATATATATAAGTTGTAGTACTGAGATACAAAATTTGGGTTGAAGTATCTCTAGCTTTCAGTTCCTATTCAGGACCATAAAAAGTTCAAAATACATATACATAGGGAAAAATCTGAAGCTTCGGAGCTTTCAATAATACATATACAAAAAAGTGAAGATCAAGGTAGACTCATGATGCTCATGGTAGCATACAATGGCTTGGGCCACTCTACGGAGTAGCCTAGAAAACCATCCGGAAACACCTATGGTATAGTGCTGATAACGCCTAGGTACCTCATCAGTGGTCATGTCAAGGATACCCATAGTCAAGTGCTGTAGGTTCTCCTCAATATATCTGAGCTCTTCCTCAACTTCGGAGCGGCACACCATCATATCCCTAGTACCCACTCTCTTAGCAATACGGGACATCCCAGCTGGATGGACAGATCCAATGTTTGCATGAAATTTTTTTTTATCTCAGTACTACAGAAAATAAAAATGAAATAAATATAAGATTTTAAAAAAAAACGCAAGTGGATAATGTCTTCTTACCTCATTCATCCCACACTTCCCCCTCAGGTAAGACTAGCTCCAGGTCATTTCAGAAGTTTTCCCCCTCATAGGCGTAATCCTCCACCATATGTAGCTAGTTTCTCAACCTGCGAAAGAAGCTAGAACTGTAAGCCACTTTAGGTCCTTCACCTCCAAGGCAAGGCATGGATTTCACCCATGCAAGCATCCTCGGATACTCAGGATCAAGTCTTGTAATGGTCACCTAGGACCTCATGTGAGGTACCCGCTGTAAGATAAAAGACACCACCACTGCACCGTAACCAAGCTGCTTCAGTGTTCCTCTTTTTCACTTGTTTAGTTGACTCTTCGGACATGCCAGCATACCTTCACACCAGTTGAAGATAGTGGGATCCATGCACTGCAAAGAATATAGCATATGATATCTGTTGGTAAGGTGGGAAGCCCTAGTACCTGCCACCTGTTGGAATATATTAAACCCACTCACAACTTCGGATAAAATAATTAATCATTATTGATTAATTATTCACCCACTAGCTTAATTAGGTGGCACCTTAAAG
>LPNX010487140.1:15227-127699 GCA_001517045.1 Pseudotsuga menziesii
TCAAAGCTACAAGGTTGATCAAGTTCTACAAAGTTGAGGAGCGCTTCCATTCTCCTATCCCTCTTTGAAGAAGAGCTTGTCTAGCTTACAAGATTTTCTCCTAGTTTGTTTTGCAGGTTGTAGAGAGTATCTCCTAGAGCATATCAACAAATTCAATATGGATTCAAAAGTTCCTCTACTATCTCCTTTCAACTATGCTGATTGGAAGCCAGAGATGAGTGCATACTTGAAGAGGCAATGTCTCTTTGATGTCTCCATTGGTGCATTGAGTGAACCGGAGTCTTATGAAGAGAAGATTGATTGGCTTAATAATTGTGATAGAGATTATGGAATTATGTGTTTGGGAATGTCTCCAAATTTATATCATCTCATATATTCTGCTGAATATCCATATCAGCTTTGGAAAATTTTGGACAAAGCTTTTGGTTTGCAGGAAATCGAAGATGAAGCATGGAGCGAACCTAGCATCTCCTCTTGTTATCTCTCTCAAGATTTCTTGGCCTCTACATTCTCTGATGAAGTTGATCATGATGAAGAAGTTTCTCATACAGTTCATGTTGCTTCTGCCCTCTTTCATTCGAACGCTTCCTCCTTCAATGAAGAAGCAAATATTGAAGAGCCATCTTTTTCTGTGTCTCTTGAAGGTGATTTTTCTTCTTGTGATACTATTGATGAAAAAGAAGTAACATATGGAGCTGCTGCTGATATTGATTATGATCCTATAACCCATTCATTGTTCTCTCAATATCCCATCTTAGATTATGAGATCTATGTGCCAGATTCTTTACACCTCTTGCATGCCTCTCTCATTGATGGTGTGCAACCTAGTGACTCCCAGGATGTTTGCTTAGCCACATCAAGCCTTATTTGTGTCATACCACTTACCATACTTGATCTCATGTGCTTCAGCATATCCTTCTTTGTTCTTGGCATCAATACTCAGAGCCTTCTTGAAGATTGTGAACATCTCATTCTGCCCATCCATCATTCAGATTTTTACACCTATCAGTTTTCCCCAGTTGCTCATAATTTTCCTAGTCTAGCCCTATATCCTCATGGAGCCATTGAAGACTTTGTCCTTTCTGTTCCATATGTTAATATTTCTGATATATCAGAGTTTTATCAGCCTCATATCAGATCTATACAGGTGCTACATCAGATTGAAAGATTGACATGTGATTCACATCACAATTTTGCAGCTATTCAGGGAATTGGGTGTGAAATAAATTGCCTTATTTTTTGTACTCTTTGGAAAGGAGTATGCACAAATCTATTTTCCATTTCAGATTATGTTTGCATATCAGAGTTTGACAGCAGAAAGAAGCATTCAGATAATGCTCCTAATTCATCAGTTGATGAGATACAAGGAGTCTCTCCTCTTCCTTCTTGCAGGTTCTACACTCCAGCGCATGATCATGGAGTTCATGATTTCTTCAGAAAGCCCTTCATTCAGAAGCAGTTCAGTCAGCTAATTAAAGTGAAGATGAAGATATGTTGAAGACATATTTCAAATTTTGTGCCTTGTCCTATCTTGAGGGAGGATTTTCCCCATGTGGTTTTGCCTCTTTCCTCACTTTTCTGGACATAATAATTGTAAAAGGGTGACCATAGCCTTGTTGCTGGGCCCTATATGCATCCATACTTTTTGTCATACCATCATAAAGTCAGACTCATAGGGGGTTGTTGGAATATATTAAACCCACTCACAACTTAGGATAAAATAATTAATCATTATTGATTAATTATTCACCCACTAGCTTAATTAGGTGGCACCTTAAATTCAATGCATGCCATCTATATCCTAGGAATGAGTTATTTCTGATTCTGGGTTCGTCTAGAATTAGCATGCAGGACCTTATAGCAGATTCTGCTTTTTTCTGCTTTTTCTGCTTTATCCTGCTTTTCTATGGATAAGATAAAAGCTAGTCAACTAGGAAACTGGGTGCTTTTGTTTCCAACCCATCCTCCATTAGTTTTTCTCCATTTTCTAGGATTAGCATGTTACTTCCATCTCCTTGACAACTCACTCATGCTTTTGCCAACTTGTGAGGTCCTTGATAGATTTAGCAAGTGCTTTATCCACCTATGGGGGTTTGCTTTTTTTGGTAAGTCAGCCTTTTTGAGCTTTATGAGTTGTTTCCATACAATTCGACTTCCCCATGAGGGATGTACTATTTATGTACTCTATTATTCATAATTATTCAATGGAAGGATACACACCAATATTCATCTCTTCATTCATGTGATTCAGTCTCTTTTCTTCTCTCTTATTTTCCTGTGTATGCTTGTGAGAATTCTTAGTAGCAAGATCTATTTCCTGTGCTTCTTTTTAGCATCATTGCACATAGCATTGATCTATTATTTCTACACCACCTTGCCAATGGTATATACTACTATCCTCAAGGGGATATCCACTAGAGACTTTATCTGTAACTTACCTGATTGGGGCTTTGTACCCAATGAGCAATGCTAATTAATGATATCATCCAAGGAGCCTTCTCCCCCTTGTGCTCTAGATAGAACCACAAGACTTCCCCTCATAGATAAACCCGTCAGAAAATAAATATCCCCGGTCTATATAGGTAGGATGTGGACTCCCACCACAAAATACTCTTAGTCAGGATCCCACATGTCTATGATGTACTCTAGTAACTGGACATGTGCTTTCATTCCAGGTATCCAAAAATACTTAAGGAGCCCGCAGAGCCTCAATGGTGGCTAGATCATTTGTAGCCTGGTTGTATAGGACTTCATGTTCCCTTTCTTTCCAAATTACCATGATGAACCTATGACATGCAAAATTCATAATTAGAAAGTATATCATGGGTAAAATAAATAAATAAAAATGACATTATAAATTGCAAAGAAAGATAAGAACCATAAAAAATTATTTTTGGGTGGTCTAGCGTTTTATTTTTTCTTCTCTTTTCCCCTGTGGCGCTGCTAGCCTTCGTACACAGAGCACCACGATGCTTCTGCCTTTGGCATGTAGAGATTTGGGTGCCTATCTAATGTGGACAGAGCATCGATGACGCTCCTATCCCAACTTGATAGAGTACCATCGGGGGCACTGGCCGACGACCAAAAACCTTAAAAGAAGATTTTTTTTCCTTCTAATGTGGTTCAAATCCCCTATCATGGACGATTAATCCTCTATCCTATTATTTCCAAAGGATAATTTATCATCTATCTTACTTTCAAACCATAAGAAACATTTTAAGAACTTGGAATTAAATAATGCAAAAGAAACAAAATGACATTTATTGGACATAGAAAGAGAGAAGGATCAAATGCTTACCTCTTCTATGGAGAATGAAGCAACAATGAAGTGGAGTGCCCTTGCCAAATCACCAGAGGAACTCTTGATATCAAAGCCAACTTCCAAAACTCACCAATGGCAAAACAAAAGTGGCAAAAATAAATTACCTACCCTTTCTATTTATACAATGTTTGGAGTTTTCAAAAATTCATTGTAATTTATTTAATTTTGAAATCCAAATTATTTTAGTAAAAGTGGGTTTGAAAAAATGGCTTTTAATGGTTTTTTTTTAGTTTTTTCAGGTGAATATTGGGTCATGGTTAAGATTTAAGCTATTCTTGTCTTTTTCGAGCTTAGAGCATAACTGAAAAAGTACCGAGCATCATTTACACTTCTTACATGCTCATTAAAATTCCAGTAGAAAGGTGTCGAGTATACTTTTTCGCTTTTTCAGACTCGTAAAAAGTGGATTATGAAAAAGGAACTGTTATAGCTGATTTTACCACACTAGGTGATTCACACTTGTATGGCCTTCCCTTGTCCCTCTGCAAACCCCTTAGACCCCTTGCACCATTTTTTGTCCTTTGATGTTTCTTAGACCATCCCTATAAACATGTGAAAATTGCTATGCGCGACTTTTAAACCCCTTATCCCGTACATATGCAGGTTTGACCCCTAAAACCACGTACATCGGGATGTGTACAAAATCCAAATACTTTTGGAGTTTTCTTTGACATGGATCTGACTCACTTATCTCCTGGCCTTCCATATGCCTTGAGATCACTCGGATTCGACCTTTCATTACCCCATTGAAAATATATATAAGGAACTCTTTGGATACATTGAAGGCATAAGAGAATTGAGAGCAAAGAAACTATAGTCCATTGTTGCCAAAACTTGTGCTTGAGTCTACATCTCTTTGTCCCTTGGAGCACTTTGGTGTTCTTCCCAAGATTTCCTTTTTCTTGTGAGCTTGCTATCGAGAGATGGAGGATTGAGGTGGTAGAGGCCCAAGTGGGGGATTCAGTTTCTCTGATTCGCAGACGTGCCGACAGAGGTTGTATTCATTGTAATCTCTGATTTTATATTAATATAAATATCTTTTCCTTTCCAATAATGTATTTTTGAATGAATATGCTAAAGTAGATCTAGCACCAATATATAGTATGTTTGTCTTGTTTACTTGTTGTTTAGGAAGTGATTCATCAATTCAAGATGAAGTTGGAAAGTTCAACAGGGATCTACTTCAACCGTCCGGAATAAGGTACGAGGTATGATCCTTTAGTGTTAGATATTTTATTTCTCTTGCATATTGGAAAGGATTGATTTCTAGAGTCAAGTTGTCTATTGTCGTACCCCAAGCCATAGGAATTTCTCTCCATAACAGAATTGGCAACTCCGCTGGGGAGTTCCTAGTAGTTGTCCTTTGGGGGTTTTCTATCAGCATTCAATGACTTTGAATTGCTCTTTTTTCTCTGTTTTTTTGTCGGGTCTGGGGGCATGTTTGCCTAGTAGTGTCTGATTGGTGTGAAGTTTGTCTCATCTTGTCTGTTTGCCTTTATTTTTATGCACCTTTCTTCATGTACGTGAGTTTTTAACTCACGGTCACGTATATATGCAGGTTTCACTACTATATCTGCATACACACGCAAGTTTACTACACACATTCGCGTATGCCCTTAGTTTTGCCTTCTAGAGGAAGATTGATTATTGCTGGGTGAATTTGGATGATTGCTGAGTCTCCTTTGATACTGCTAGAGTCTGTATACACCTCTGTTTCTGACCAGAGACGTTTTTTTAGGGTAAAATTTCTTTTTTGAAGAATGTTCTTGTCATTGCATTTTTGATTTTTTGTTTTGGGATTAGTGCATTAGATTTCTTTTACCTTAGTACTTTGCTTGAGTTCTGTTTGAGTGTGCTTGCGGAGTCTGGGGGTTGTAGAACCATTCTTTTGCTTTAGTATCTCATTTTTATTTCAAAAAATCCAAAAATATTTGATTATCATTATGCATTGCTTCTTGCATTTTGCATAGTACTTGCACTATATTTGCTTTGAAGTATTATTCAACATTTTATATAGGAAAGCTTGCATTTATCATTCAAAGAAAATTGTGCATTTCACGTAGTAGCATACCATGTTTTTCATGGACACAATGCATTTGCATTGATTGTTAGGTGTGCATTTTGCTTCATGTTGTGTCATAACGCCATTAGTTGCATGGCCATCTACCTCTTTTGAGTAATAAAGCCAATTAAAATCAATGATTAAGTAAAATTAACTACACTATTTTATTTGATAGGGTTCACCAACAAGATTAGGTTTTAGGGTCTTGGAATAGTTCATTGAGAGTAAATTCTCCAAGACCACTAAACAAAAACATGTATGTGTCTATCCAGGTGAGTGTGTGAAATTCCTTGGTATAACCAGTGTGTCTCGGGATCCTCCTCTCAAAAGGGAGTTAATCACGAGGCAGTGTGATCGATTATTGATTGGGATGACCCCTAGTCATAACTGAGTAGCACCAGAGATATTTCCAGGATTGTATTCGTATCTGGAGGCTCTTTTGAGAGTTTTAGGATTTGCTACCCTGCCCATATTGTCAATCTTGCCTACAACTGTCCACCTGAGAATTGATTATATTGAGGTGACCTTAGTTTCCTTACCTAGGATATTGAGGGGGTACTCTGCAGGGGTTATTCTGCGGGTGTCCCAGCTAGGTTGGGGTCGGATAGCACAATTGCTTTACGTGTTGAAGCTGAGGGCCACAATAATTGGTTGCGTACCTATACTTGTTGTGTATGGGAGTCTCAAGCCTCTCCTAGGCAAGACATACCTACTTCATTTGGGAGCTCATTCATCCTACCCTTGATTTCTTGTGTTTGTATTTACATTTTATTGGTGTATGCTCTGTGCATGTTAGCTTGCCTAGGGTTTGTGTAGTTAGAGAGTCTTTTTACATTTTTTGAGTAATTATGGATTCGGGTACGGTGCCTTGCCATTTTCATCGTTTAGTAGGACTTCTGCCTTCTACATCTCCTCCTCCTTTGGGAGAGAGAGATAGACAGTCTAGGCGGACTACTTTGCACATTGATTCACACACGATGGGAGACCATGTTGAAGGTATTCCTGAACCACCCTCTCCCATTCAAGTGGAAGATGGGGAGTTTACTCCTACTTATGATCCTTCACCTGATTTGACCGAGTTAGGTCCTGTAATTTTTGAGATTGGTACTTTTCATGATAGACCTACTTACTCTAGTGTTGATCCCCCATTGACGCATCGCCGGTATGGAACGCTGAAAGATGATGAGACTCATTTTGAACCCACGAGCACTAGTTATGGTAGTTATGGTATGTTTGGTTTTCCCACACATGATTTGGAATTTCATGTCAAGTATGAGTTTGAGCCTAACACTACACCTGGGGGCACTCTCATTCCTTACCATGTGGAGAGGTTTGGGAGCACAAGTCACATTGCACCTTCCATCCCGATGGTGGAAGCTACATCACATATTCCTACAAGGCCTAGGGTTAGTGATCCTATTAGGATACTAGATCCAAGAAGAGTGACTATAGGGAAAAAAACGTACATAATTTCACAGGTCCCTTCATCCTCTATCCCTAGATCTTCGAATGTTCACCCTCCACCTCATTCACGTCATCCTTTGGGCCGGAATGTTGCTACAAGTCATGTTCGTACTGCTGTTACTCGACCAGCTGTGTCTCAGGTTCAAGTACCACCCATTGTGTCCGGAGGTCGTGTTCATACTTCTAGAGGTCATGTTACTACCTCCAGAGTGTATATTCCTACTTTTGGAATGTATATTCCTACTTTCAGAGCGTATATTCCTACTTATGGAGTGTCTCATGGGACATCTCATGCAATGACTTATGGGCCTTATTATGGGATGCAGTATGGATAGGGTTCTTCACCTTATGGGTACGGGTATCAAAAACCTGCTTACTCTCCAAATTATGGCTTTGTAGCCCCGAATAGTCAAGGTACACCATAATATGGTGCTTCCATGCAACCCTATATGGGTCAAACGGGAGGAGGGCACTATGGCCAAGGCCATGGCGGTTATGGTAATCAGACCTATGTGAATTAGAACTATCAGGGAGTGGTCCATCGACCTACTCATCCTAGGCTCCATTTCCTCGCAACGCTAAATCTTCCTGACTTGTGGAGAATGACAAATGATCTTGTATCTCATGACCCAGCTTGGCCGGCTGTCCCTACTAAGCTTCCCTCAGACATACCCAAATTCGAGGGAAAACCGAGAGAGGATCTGAGTGAACATGTTACTAACTTTCACCTATGGTGCTCTTTGAATTCCTTACACCAAGATTTGATCCGTTTAAGGCTATTTAAATGCACCCTTATAGAGCCCACCGTGAAATGGTATATAGAGTTACCTAGGGGGCATTTGCTTTGTTTGATGACCTAGCGATGACTTTTCTAAACCACTTCCAGCTACCAGTGCGTTACGATATTGGTACGAAACTCTTGTCAACATTTCGGTAGGATAAAGCCACACATATCTTGGACCATATCCAAGAGTGGCGTAGATGAAAGAGGTTGATTAAAGAATTTATACCACTGGAATTCCTCCTCGAATGGTTCCTTAAGTCATTATTTCCTTATATAGCGAAGGATGTTTCTACATCCAGAGTGAAAAATGAGGAACAAGCCATTTTTAGGGCACAAGAACTGGATTTGATTTATGCTCAGTCTGGTTTGTTATATGAGTTCATTCCTAATGCTCCGTGTTCTAGTTTCGACCCCAAAGTTAAACCTAGACCACATGTCGATGGCATTGTTGGTTGTGCGAGTTCTAAACCTATGGATTCGGTTGTGAAAATGTCAGTCAATTTTCAATCAACCAATCTGCTTCATGACAAGCCATGGCTTCGTCTCAACCCACCCAAATGGTGAGTGTGCTTGCGGTGCAATAATCGGACCAGAAGGGTAACCAGAAACCTGGAAGGAATAAAAACAAGGGTAAGAACAATCATAAGGGTGGGAATAGGAATGAAAATGCTAATACTAATGACAAGAATGCTCGTAATTCTGGGTGGGACAAGCAATCTAAACATAAGGTTAAATTTCCTTGAAAGTTCTGTAAGGACGATCACCTCACTTGCTTGTGCCCTCGCATCGATGAAGCCTCGATATTTTTAGTGCAGGGCCCAGCTGTGTTGACTAATCATTTTCCTCACAATCAAAACATGAATTTGAGGACTCATGATCAGTCTAGTGGTGATCAATATCCGCCGGAGGGTAGTGGTCATGGTTGCATTAACATGGTGCGTGTTACAAACGTTGTGACCCGTGTGAAGGACTATGGTTCGTCACAACCGAACCCAGGAAAGGAACCTAATCCACCAGGAACTCCTTTACGTATTGAAACCTATGGATAAACCTAAAGTTTCACCTTGCATTCCTAAGGGAGTCCTTAAGTGTTCAGGGCACAATCCTAATGCTTGAGCTGCTTAGAACTATTCTGTTGTCGAGGATTTGGGCCACACTCCTTGTGTGATGTCTGCACTAGAAGTACTTCATAGTTTTCCTTCGCGAAGGAAGGATTTTCTTTCTGCCCTTGGTGTGAATGATGATAATTCTTCCTCCGTGATTAAATTTGAAACCGCAAGAATTCAGCCTTGCTTTCCTTACTATGTGTCTCTTTTGATTCATGTAGAATGTCTCAACATGACCATCAAGTGCACTATGATTGATGAAGGCGCTGTTGCTTCTATGATGTCTTTATCATGTTGGAATGGTTTAGGTTCCCCTGAGTTGTCTAAGTTAGCTACCATGTTAATTGCATTTGATGGGAGATCGTTTAGGCCACACGAGATCCTTCCCTCCCTTAAGGTCCGTTTGGGAGGAAAGACTGTTGCGATAGAGGTCGAGGTGGATGATGTGCCCCTTGAATACAATCTCTTGCTGGGTAGGAATTGGATGTACAGTATGCAAGCCATAGCTTCTTCCCTATTTCATGTTGTATGCTTTCCATTGAATGGGAAGATAATTATGATTGATCAAACGTCATTCAAGAATCTGTCAGTTACCGCATCTTCGGGAGCTTCGATCCTGATTGTAGAGCACTCTCAGCTGGCAACTGGGAGTGTGGGTGTGGGCATGTATCCATCCCTCATGGGAAGATTTAGTTGTCCTGCACCTATCCTTATGATAGGGTCTAGTTCCGGTGAGGCTTCGACATCTGTGATATCGGTGTCTTTTCGCACGAGTCATATGGAAGATCCTTGGATTCTTCCTACACCGAATACTTCGAGTGAGCCCATCATGATGGACGTGTTTTTGCTTGCAACTATGGTAGCTTATCAAGCTAATATTGGGTGTGTTGTAGAGCCTAGTCCTTCCTCTTCACGAATAGAGGAGGAGGACCCATATGTGCTGCCTGCATGGGTAGTTCAGTCTTCTCATGCGCATGACTGCCTTGATAGTGTTTTTCCTTTAGATGAAGCAATTATTGAGGCCATGTCAGGGGTTGATCCACCATGAGAAGAGTTGCAGCATAGATCTTATTTTCTTCCAGAGATTGACCGCTTGGAGCGTGAGGAATTTAGGGAGGTTCTTAGTGAGAGAATTGGTAGTCCCATGGTTCCATTAATCTCTCCTGGTCCGATGGTTGATGGGAACATGGAAAATATATCTCCAACAATTCCTATCAATATCTCTCATGATCCTGGTAGGATTGAGAATGTCTATATTGGGGCAGAATGTTCCCATGCTAAGATTCAAGAATACACCGAGCTATTTAAAGATTTTTTTGATATCTTTGCTTGGTATTACAATGAAATGCTAGGTATCGACCGTCGCATTGTTGAACATGAGATTAAGACTTATCCCAATGCTAATCCTATTTGACAATGCTTGCGTGTAGTGAATCCTAGGAAAGCACCCACGATTAAGGCAGAGATAGAAAAACTGTTGAAATCTGGTTTTATCTATCCCATTCCCTTGACAGAGTGGGTTTCAAATCCTGTTTCGGTTGATAAGAATCAGGGAGCGATCTGCATATGTACTTATTTATGTGATTTGAATCGTGCCTATCCTGTGGACAATTTCCCCACACCATTTATTGATCAGATTTTGGATGAGTGTGCAGGTAGCGATGTTTTTTCCTTTATGGACGGATTTTTCGGATACAATCAGATACAAATTAAACCTGAGGACCAACACAAAACTGCATTTATTTGTCCTTGGGAACCTTTGCATATCAAAAAATTCCTTTTGGCCTTAAGAACACCGAAGCTACTTTTCAGCAGGCTATGACCTTGATCTTCCACGATCTCAAATCGATTATTGAATTATTTTTGGATGACCTTGTTGCTCATTCTCATATGAGAATGTGTCATTCCTATCATTTGAGATTAGTATTTGAAAGGTGCTAACATTATTTAGTTGGGTTAAATCCTCACAAGTGCATCTTTTGTGTGAAGTCTGGTCGCTTATTAGGATTCATTGTTTCTAAAGAGGGTATAAGAGCCGACCCTTTGAAGGTTGAGGCAATACTTTAGTTGTCTCCCCCAAAAAACATTCGACATCTTCGATGTTTGCAAGGCATGGCAAACTTCTTACAGAGATTCATTTTCAATTTTGCCAATTTTACTAGAGGCTTCATGCATCTTTTGAGAAAGGACACCACCTTTTGTTGGGACGAGTGAGCCCAGGAGTCCTTTGATGCACTCAAGCGAGCCCTAGTATCGGCCCCGGTGATTAGTCCTCCAGACTATAGCTGTGATTTTCTACTTTATGTGGCCACATCCATGGAGACGATTGGTATGGTTTTGGTTCAAGAGGATGAGGAGATCCAAGAGCATGTCATATACTATCTGAGTCAGAATCTTATTGACATGGAGATCCGTTATTCCCATGTTGAGAAGCTTACCTTAGCTACCGTACATGCGGTTCAACGATTGAGACATTATATTCTCCTTCGCTAGGCCTTGGTTGTAGCCCATGTCAATCCATTTCAATTCGTCCTCACTCGAAGAATGATTGGTGGAAAATATAATAAATGGATTGTCATCTTGCAAGAATTCGATCTTGAGTTTGTTTCGGCAAAATCGAAGAAATCATTAATTTTTGTAGAGCTTATATCGGATTTCCCAAGCGAAGCCAAGGAGTTGGTTTCTGAAGATACATTTATCGATAAACACATCTTCTTAGTCTCAACTTTAGACCCATGGTATGGGGATATTATTATATATTTACAAACATTGAAGGTCCCTGCTCACCTCTCACAGGATGAACGACGACGATTATGTCATGTATCCAAGAATTACCTCATAGTGGATAACACTTTGTACCGCCATGGGGTAGATTCCATTTTACGTCATTACTTAACTCATGAGGAGGCTAAACTTGTGCTGAATGATTTCCATGGAGGGACGTGTGGTGGTCATTTATCTGGGATTTCTACAGCCCAAAAAATCTTAAGAGCGGGTTATTTCTGGCCGTCGATCTTTAAGGATTATGTAGATGCGGTTAAGAGGTGCCATCCTTGCCAAGTTTTTGCACATAATATGTGCTCGAAACATGCCCTGTTACATCCCATCATCATCGTCGGTCCCTTCACTAAGTGGGGGCTTGATTTTATGGATTGCAACCCAGCTTCAGCTGGGGGGCATCATCATATCATAGTGGCTGCTGACTACTTCACGAAATGGGCTGAGGCTATGCCTACAATTAAATCTGACGGTGAGACAGCCGTACACTTCATATTCAACTAGATTATTACTTGATTCAGTATTCTAAAAGAGCTTGTCACTGACCATGGTTCACACTTTCAGAATCGTATGATGGAAGAGTTGGCATCAAAGTTAGGGTATAAACAAGAGCATTCCTCCTCTTACTACCCTCAAGCGAATGGATAGGTAGAAGCAGTGAACAAATCACTCAAATCCATTCTCCAATGAACCATCGCACAAAGAAAGAATAATTGGCACATTATGTTATATCCTGCTTTGTGGGCTTATAGAACCGCTATTAAGACTTCCACAAGTTTTTATCCATATCAACTTGTACATGGAGTGGAGTCGGTATTGCCGGTTGAGTGTGAGATTCCTTCTTTGAAGTTATCCATAGAACTCTTACTAGACACTTCCTTATTGGAGGAGTGTTTGGTCCACCTAGAGCAACTTGATGAGCAGCGTTGAGATGCCTTGGTGGCTCTAGAAGTAAATAAGCTTCGCGTTAAGATCTAGTACGATAAGTCTTTCCTTCTAAGGAGGTTTAGTGAGGGAGACTTGGTCCTTTTGTGGGATCAACCGAAAGAACCCTTGGGGGCAGGAAAGTTTAACCCCGTGTGGCATGGTCCTTACGTCGTTAAACGTGTGTTAGAGAAGGGTGCTCATGAGTTAGTGTATTATGAGGGAACGACCTTGGCAGAGCCTGGAAATGGGATCTATCTCAAAAAGTACTATGCATGATTTTCAGCCAAGGCTGGTTATTGTATATTATTGTACAGTTTTGCATAGGTAGGTCTTTTTCTTATGGTGATTGAGTTTGTGATTAGTTTTTGTTTCTTTTGGCAGATGTCAATGGAATCTTCCACCTTCATAGGATTCACGAATGGTGCGAGCCATCACACTCAACACTTAGCCTCTGCTGTGTGGGTGATTTATACTCCTATGGGTCAAGTATTGTCTTTAGGAGGCGTATGTTTACAGCCATCTTCAAACAATGTTGCTAAGTATAGTGTCATTATTGAACTTCTATGGGATGTCATTTCACATGGTGTTCTCTCTCTTGAGGTACGACTTGATTCGAAGTTAGTAGTGTCATAGCTTAATGGTTTGTACCATGTTAGAGATCCGACATTATTAAGAATATTCTTACGTGTGAGATTATTAGAATGACGATTTGACAATATAACATACATACATGTTCCAAGAATTAATAATCAAGTTGCTGACTCATATGCTAACTACCTGTTAGATTGGCATTTGTTTCATACACAATAATCTCATCACAAACATAAATTTTTACACATGTAAATAAATAAGTCGATCATCATAAAAGTTTTTATAAACATCCAAAATGTGGTAATACATAGTGTCATAATACAAAAATGGGGCTCTCGAGCCACCAAAATATAAATACACAGTAGTACAAAATGTATCACTCCCAAGTATCTAAGCATGTGGAGGAGGAGGGGGGTTGTGATCATGGAATGTCATTACGGTTCTAGCTAGCCATTGAAATAGCCGCACCCATGTTCGTGGTACACCCATCACCTGGTGCTGCATGGCCTCAGGCAATTCCTCGACTTGCACCATGGGTACTCTGTGTGTCAGTCTCACGAAGTTGGTATGAATGCTTTGGAGCATCCGCTCCACATCCACACCCATGATATCATCCCCTCTTCCCCTATATCTATGACAAGGGAAGCCTTCAGGCCATTGTGGTCCCACATCTGCATGCATATGGTAGATGTCACTATGTATTGTCACACAAAAACATGTCTTTTGATTCCACATAATCAAAAAACAAAAAATAATTTAATAACTCAAAAATTTTAAAAAGAGGGTCGAGATTCATTACCAAGGTCACCGTATGCCGATCCTGGTGGTAGCAGCATGTCCAAGTCTCCCTAGAAATCTATCCCTGCATAGGGGTAGTCATCGATGGCAACTATCTGTCATCGCCACCATGGAAAGAAATCAGCTGGATAGGGGTTGGACACCCTACCTCCACCCAGTCTGTGCATCGCATCCACCCAATGCTGTTGGGTCGGATCTCAAACCCCGTGTAGAGGAACGTTAACTCTAGGGCTCAATCCCGGAACATACTCAAATAAAAATGTGCTCAGTATGCTACTGAAACCAAAGTTTCACACTCTGCCCATCTTGCACTCACTGAGCTGGTGTTTCATGTTGCCCAATAGCGCAGTGATCCAATCGTACACCGTGGTTCTCATGCACTCCACTGCATAGAACATTAGAGGCCGCAAGGCCTAGTCGAGTGAAGCTAAGCCTACTATCTTTCCCAGTGTCAGTAGGATGGCCTTTAGGGCCAGCACATGTATGGAGTTAGTTGGGATCTGACTCCCCACCTTCTCTGTATCTAGATAGCAGTACACCACAATGTACTCATCTATAGTCAGGCCACCTCTGGGCCCGCGAGAGCGTAGGTTCACCAGTTCCCCCTGTCGAGAAAGTACAATAATAAAATATATGTCCTCCACTTCTATGGTGAGGGACATCCCATCTATCTGGAACGACTCTGAGTCTGGATCCCAGTAGTCCACTAACATCTGCAATAGTCCTGGTTTGGCTCTTAAGCCATCAAGACACCAAAGTTTGTAAAGCCTGCATGCACGTAACTCTTGTTGAGCCATTAGATCTTCCCTTACTACCTCTTCTACAACACCATGTTCACGTTCTCTCCATTCTAGGACCATCCTACACATGAAATTTGAGTTTGAACCATTAGAACACTTAAAAATCATTGAGCGTGGCCACATATGACACTGTTTGCTAAACAGCTGCATATGTACGTGATGTTGAGGGCATTTTTTGTGTATATCCAGCCCTATACGTGGCAAAAACCCTCAATTTCTGTGTGGGATGTGGTGCGCATCTTAGACTAGCCTAGAATCCTAAATACACCATAGAATTTGAGAAAATTTGCATCAAAATGAAAGAGTAGAGCACGGGTAAGTACCTAGAAAAAATGGTAGTGGATTCCGCCGGCTGGATCTCCTGGAATTTGCTGTTGAATTTCTGAGCTCAAATGGGTAAAAATTTCAGATGTTTTTTAATGTTTTGAATTTTTTATTATTTATAAAAAAAATTCAAGTTTTTGAAAATTTTTACCCCCTTTTCTATAGTTTGGACCATTTCTAATCCTTTTGGACCGTTTTTGGACTAATTTATGATGTAGGAGACCTTTTTGAGCATCGTTTCAGCCATTGGATTGACCCGTTCGTGCCGATTTCAAGTATCATGTCTAAACTGGCATATAGGTTAGGTTTCATCACCATTTGTATTTTGCATGACCTTATGACCGTTTCATTATAGCCTCAGGTACGAACCAACTCTATTATGTCATGGAACCTTCTTGTTGTTTTAGAAGTGGCATGATATGAGTGGTAGAGCTTGACCTTACATGGGTACCCTAGTTAGCGCCTTATTTGCATTTGGTTCCCATGCCAACATTTTGTCCCTTAGGGTGTGGGAGTCCATTGTATAGTATTTCCATGACATTTCACAAGATCCTCATACTCCTCTTGATCTTTTGCTAGCCTATTTCCCTTAGGAATCATTTATGTCAAGTTGTAATTGCATTATCACGAGCTTTTCCTGCCTTATTGAGCCTTACACTGGCTTCCTTGACATTGAGTTTCAACCATATAGCCTGATCTTGTCTCATGTCTAGCCATACAGATCCATCTTATATATCCTCTGCAACTTGATTCCTGATTTTTACCGGGAGGGGACTTTCCCCCGACTGTCGCTATCCTACACATGTATCCTTGCATTGAGCATAGGTATGTTCCACTGCTTGGAACTATTTTTTTTTCCCATTATGACACTCGTCTCCTCCTAGACTGTAACTATAAAGCAGTTTTATTCTTTTTCAAGCTTTTTAAATATTTGAAAAAGTCCAAAAAAAATTAAAAAACCAAAAAGCCGGACAAGGAAAGATGTTATCTTTTGGGCAGCTGTCGAGTCATGTCACATTCGAACAAAGCACTATATATCACATCCGTTGGTTTGGTTTATAGTTTGACTTTAGGAGTTGTACTCATTTTATCTGATTTTATCTCCACCGACTGGTTAAGCTTCCAGTCCCCATGGAGCCTTTTTCGATGCCTCCTGTGTCGCAGAGATGTCCCAGTTTTGTATATTGAGTCTATGATGCCTTTATTCAATCAGCATTCACTGTTATGCTCTTTTTCGAAGGAAGTTGAAACCTGATTCGGCCATTCCTCAGTTATCTTGACTTTGCATGTCAGCCATTCTCGGTACAGTTACTGGTTCATGCACCTTATGGTCGAGTCCTTCCACATTATACAGCTTTGTTGAGTACCTCATGTTGGATGATGGGGGATGCCTTAATGCCCTCCTTCCAGAGGATTTCATCCCATTGAATCCAGATCATTTATTCTGGGATTAGAATCTAGAGTCATTTTTTAGTTCCTTGAGACTTGCAGTCATCAGTGGCAGGTTCTCTCGCCATCGACATTTTTTGTGAATACATCAATGTCCCCTGATCGATGGATCCTCTCAAGTGCTCAACCTCAACACATTTATTCACACTTGTTAGTTTGCACTCTGGTACCTTGATTCCAATTATCATTATCAATGGGTGATCTCGCGTCTATTAATGGTATACATCAATGACCAGTAATCAGATGATGGACTACTATGTTCGACCTTGACACCTCTATTCACATAGTAGGACTTGTACTCATAGAGGTTGGTGTATAAGACCTTCCATATTGGTGGTATCTCTTATATGCTACCTCCTTGATCGTTCTAGTGTTCATGAGATTTCAGTTCTCATGACTTGATTCCAGTACATGTCAGACATTTCCAGCTATTATGGAGATCTTGATCCATTGTATATCTTTAGCCATTATGGAGATCATGATCCTTTGTATATCTTCATCATGGAGACCCTGATCTATGTATATTTTATGTGGCGATGACCACTTATGTGATATTTTGTATCATGCCTATTCATGGCCATTATACTCTTATGTATCCAGGACTGCTATATGTATTTGTAGTTATGTGTAGATTTGTATCATTGTACTATGCTGATTGGGTGGTTGGTCTTCCATTTGGGATTCTTCATCACTCCACTTATGGGATGGAATTATAATGTATTTCGGCCATCGTATGACCCCTCTGACCTCACACATTAGGGGGCATCTGTTATAGCTGATTTTACCACACCCGGTGAATCACACTTGTATGGCCTTCCCCTGTCCCTCTGCAAACTCCTTAGACCCCTTGGACCATTTTTTATCCTTTGATGTTTCCTATACCATCCCTATAAACATGTGAAAATTGCTATACACAACTTTTAAATCCCTTATCGTGTACATACGCAGGTTTGACCCCTAAAACCACGTACATCAGGATGTGTACAAAATCCAAATCCTTTTGGAGTTTTCCTTGACATGGATCCGACTCACTTGTCTCCTGGCCTTCCATATGCCTTGTGATTTCTCAGATTCGACCTTTCATTACCCCATTGAAAAGATATATAAGTAATTCTTTGGATACATTGAAGGCATAAGATAATTGAGAGCAAAGAAACTATAGTCCATTGTTGCCGAAACTTGTGCTTGAGTCTGCATCCCTTTGTCCCTTGGAGCACTTCGGTGTTCTTCCCAAGCTTTCCTTTTGTTTGTGATCTTGCTATCGAGAGATGGAGGATTGAGGTGGTGGAGGCCCAAGTGGGGGATCCATTTTCTTGGATTCGCAGACATGCCGACAGAGGTTGTATTCATTGTAATATCTGATTTTATATTAATAGAAATATATTTCCTTGTCCAATAATGTATGTTTGAATGAATATTTTATCCATGGATGATTTCAAATGCTTATACGTTGTTGATTATATATGCTAGAGTAGGTCTAACACCAATATATAGTATGCCTGTCTTGTTTACTTGTTGTTGAGGAAGTGATTCATCAATTCAAGTTGAAGTTGGAATGCTCAACGGGGATCTACTTCAACCGTCTGGAATAAGGTACGAGGTCTGATCTTTTAGTGTTAAATATTTGATTTCTCTTTCATATTGGAAAGGATTGATTTCTAGATTCAAGCTATCTGTTGTGGTACCCCAATCCATAGGAATTTCTCTCCGTAACAAGAACCTAGTTCAGGAGTTATATTTAATCTCTTTTCAGTCTCCTTAAAACACAAAAATATTGCCAGGGGAACTTGTTGCATTCATGCTTGTAAAAGAATCGGAACGATCGACTAATCAGGGGTAGGTTATCTATTTTTCAGACCGACTGGCCTTATTTACGGAAATGGACCTTTTGGAGTTTTCTTAGTCATTTCGAATTCTCTAAACATGAAATGACAAATGATTTTGCTTTCGTCGAACTCGTAAAATTATATGATGAAAAACCCTATTTGGGAACGAACCCCTCCTTTCTCAAGTTCATGAAAAATATGAGAATGGACTCATCACTTGATGAGCTTCAACGAGTATTTGTACCCTATTTGGACTCATAAAAAAGAAAAGAGGCACTCACATTTCAAGGTCGGGAAATTAAAGGAAAGGGGAATGGTTTTCATTTGTTTATATGGCAATACTCTACAATCCATGTTTGAACATGGCACCTATCTGCATTTGCATATCTAAACAGTTGGATTTTTCAACTTGTCTCTGAGTCGATCCACTTTTGTGAGTCACCTGACTCCTTTGAGTCAATTCAAAGAATTCTTTGTCAAATTCCTTGCATTACACCTGGTTCTATTATCGTTTAAGTCAAAACTACCAAGTCATGTTTCGTGCCATCAAATTGTTCAAAGGATGTCTCTGCTAGAAACATAACTCATCAGTAACTTCACTTGTCCTTAAAAGTTAGTCATTTTCTGAGTCATTCCGTTACGTCAAATCAAATTTTGTTCCTAATTTTGTGTCATTGATGCGAGAATAATCATATCCCTCATATGAAAAGTCTATTCTTGTCAACTTCAAATAATTATCCAAGGATTAGACCTAGAAACCTAGATAGTACCTTGGGCCTACATGCCTCAATAGGAGGTTACCTCGCTTTCGACATGAGTTTACATCATTTACTCTTAATTGAAAGATCTCATCGATTGTTCAAATTCAAGTCCTTTATTCACATTCGATGGTATGTACTAAGATACCTTGGGGATCATTAACATCAATGATGATTACCCTCACACTTGCTAATAGTTTACATTATTGACTGGTAATCAAGTGGTTTCTACCATGTTCGACGTCAAGACATTGTAATAACATGGTTAGATTCGTATCGTTTGGACATCGAGATGAATACCCTGAGTGGTTAGGATTTCTCATCATCATTGCCTATGCTCAGGCTACGTTTGGAGATCATTCACAGTCATGAAACAGATCCACATTGTATGTTTGGTGGCTTTGTTCTATATTTGGCATTGAGAGGGATAGATCTACTTTGTATATCTTGTAGCTATGTCCTACTTCTTGTAGAATTTATTCATATATCTACAGTGTATCATTAGTAGCCATGACATGGTCATCATCATATATCTACAGTGTATTGGTCTATAACTATGATTGGGTTGGATAAAGTCAGTTACTAGTCCTATATGAGTCTATCTCTCTTTGCCTTTTTATGAGACGAAAAAATTTGCAAACTATTTCACCTATCACCTTCTTCTAGCTTCATACTTTGGGGGGCATTCTGTTGCACTTGGAAATCTTACATTGCTTAGCAGCCTCCATGAGAATTTTACTTTGCCCTTTAACCTCCCAGAAAGATTGGCATGTGTCACCTTGGTCACTTTTTTCCTTGAAGTGGAAGGGATGGTGCTTTTTGGTTTTTTGCACAAAGCACATCGATGCCTGACCCAGTTGAGAAAAAGGCGTCATTTTCCCTCTCGTTTGACAAAAAACCTAGGTCGAATCTCCTGACAGTTTCGCTAAAAGTGTCGGTGGTCAGTTAAAAGGAAAAAATAGATGTTTCTAGAAGCTTCCATACGGGATCCTTCATGGAATTAGTTCCTATATTCCTAGGAGAGGTGGCATTCACCTCCCTCACCTATAGGGATCTCATTATATCCTTTTTCCAAGTCATCTCTTGAGTTCTAGGCCTGTAAATGGAGCCTTCATGAAGAGAGTAGGGGAGGCCAGAAAAAGCATCCTTATCCTGCTAGTTTGAAGTCTGAATCAGAGGCAAAGTAGAGGTAGCTTGTGTTTGGAGAGGTCTTCATAGTCATAGGAGATTGTAGACATTCTCGATTGAGACAGAAGCCATCGACATCAAGGCTTTTGTTTGTACTTCTTTCTCATCCATATATTAATACAAAGACATTTCCTTTTCCTATATTTGATTGTAGTGTTTGTAATTAAATATTATTGGATTCATTGATCACCAATATGGATACTCAATTATCATTATTCTCTCATCCCCTTTATCTATCTTATGATCTATTTTGCAGATATTGGACCATTGCAAGGACTTTTTGGAGAGAAGACAAGAAGATCCAAGGTTGAGGTGTAATGTCTTTTATGTTGATTGATTTGATTAATCAAGGAAAGGTTATGTTGCTGTGTCTTTTTGTTCTGTATTTTTGTTTTACATTGCAAAGGAACAAGCAGTTGTCAACACTGGTTGAGAATTCCTATTAACACTACACTGATTGGAATCCCAATATGAGTGCATACTTGAAGAGGCAATGTCTCTTTGAAGTCTTCATTGGTGTATTGAGCGAACCTGAGTCTTATGAAGAGACTATTGACTGGATGAATAATTGTGATAAAGCTTATGGAATTATGTTTTTGGTAATGTCTCCAAATATACACCATCTCATATATTCTGTTGAATATCCAATTGAGCTTTGGAACAATTTGGACAAAGATTTTGGAATGCAGGAAGTAGAATATGAAGCATGGAGCAAACCCAACATCTCCTCATGTTCTCTCTCTCAAGATTTCTTGGCCTTTATACATTATTTGATGAATTTTATCATGATGAAGAAGTTTCTCATACATTCATGTTGTTTCTACCCTCTTTGATTCGAATGCTTCCTCCTTCAATCAAGAAGCAAATATTGAAGAGCCATATTTTTCTGTGTCTCTTGAAAGTGATCCTTATTCTTGTGATACTAATGATGAAAAATAAATAAGATATGGAGCTTCTATTGATATTGATTATGATCCATTAACACATTCATCGTTCTCTATATCTCCTATCTTATATTCTAAGATCTATGTTCCATATCCTTCACACTTTGTGCATACCTCTCTCATTCATGGTGCGCATCCTAGTGTCTTTCTAGATGTTTGCTTAGCCAAATAAAGTTCTATTAGTGTCATTCTACTTACCATACTTGATTTCATGTGATTCTACATATCCTCCTTTGTTCGTGGCATCAATACTCATAACCTCGTTGAATATTTTGAACATCTCATTCTTGTCTCCTTTCATACAGAGGATTTATTACTACTGTATTCCCATGAGTCTACTGATATGCTTATATGTGATCCTTTGGATTCTGATTTAGAATAAAGTTTTAAGAATGATACACAATTCATACCTCCATCCATACCATCTACCATACCTCTGAATAATCCTAAGAATATACAAATCCCAAGTTCACTAGTTGATTCCTCATTGGTCTCTTATGCAGTATTGCTTATCTTACATGGTTTGAAGTCTTGTCTATATTTCAATGGTTGGTTATCCATGAAATTAGTCATATTTGGACTGATATTAAACATGTTTGGATATTTTATAAACACTTATGTTTTATATCTCAAGTCCATCCACCATTCATATTTTTACACCTATCAGTTTTCCCCAATTGCTCATAGTTTTCCTAGTCTAGCCTTATATCCCCATGGAGTCACTAAATCCTTTTTCTTTTCTGTCCCATATGCTAATGTTTTTGATATATCATAGTTTTATCAGCCTCATATAAGATCTGGTAAATTTCTACATCATATTGGAATATTGACATGTGATTCACATCACAATTTTGCAGTTATTCAGGGAATTGAGTGTGTAATAAATTGTCTTAATTTTTGTACTCTTTGGGAAGGAGTATGCACATATATATTTTTCATTTCAGATTATGTTTGCAGATAAAAGTTTGACAGCATAAATAAGCATTCAAATAATTCTCCTACTTCATCAGTTGATGAGATACAAGGAGTCTCTCCTCTTCCTTCTTGCAGGTTCTACACTCTAACGCATGATCATGGAGTTCATGAATTCTTCATCAAGTATTCCATCCAGAAGCAGTTCATTAAACTCATTCAAGTGAAGATAAAGATATGTTTAAGACATATTATTTCAAATTTTGTGCCTTGTCCTTTCTTTAGGGAGGATTTTCCCCATGTGGGTTTTCCTATTTCCTCATATTTTTGGACATGAATAATTGTTAAAGGGTGACCATAGCCTTGTTGTTGGGCCCTATATGCATCCATATGCACCTATATTTTTGACATACCATCATAAATTCATACTTAAAGGGGGGTTTTGTATTATATTAAACCCACTCTTAACTTAGGATAAAATATTTAATCATTATTTGATTAAATTACTACCCACTAGCTAAATAGTTGGCATCCACTTCCACCTTAAAGTCACCACAAGCAATCTATACCCTGGGAATGCTTTTTATTTTATTCTGGGTTGATCTTGACCACTTTATGGATATTCAAAATTGGTAACTACGCTTTTATGCATAGTCTTCCTTATTATGCTTTTATCCTGCTTTTCCGTGGATATGGTAAAGCTAGGACTAGGAAAATGGTATCTTTTGTTGCCAACCCATCCTCCATGATTTTCTCTCCATTTTCTAGTATTAGCATGTTTATCCACCACTCTTGACAAATCACTCATGGTTTTTCTAATTCGTGAGGTCCTTGACTGATTTGGTAAGTGCTTTATCCATGTATGGGGGTTTATCATATTTGGTAAGTCTACCTTTTTGAGCTTTATGATTTGTCTCCATACAACTTGATTTTTCCTATGAGGGATGTACTATTTATGTACACTAGTATTCATAATTATTCAATGGAAGGATACACTCCAATATTCATCTCTTCATTCATGTGATTCAACCTCTTTTCTTCTCTCTATTTTTCTTGTGTATGCTTGTGAGAATTATCTTACTAGAAAGATCAATTTCCTGTGCTTCTTCTTAGCAAATTTTCTCATAGAATTTTAGATATTATTTCTATAGAGATTCCATAATTGTGTTTGGACAAAACATTTTAACCTTATATTGGATTGCATCCTTCAGACCAATGATAAAGCAACTCTTGTAGATTGCATAAGACAATCCTTCTGTGTGGTTGGCAAGTTTTTCAAATTATTTCTGATACTCTTTCACAGTGCTAGTTTGGTGAATTTTAGTGAGTGCTCATGTGAAGTAATAAAAATCACTAGGGACAAATCGTTGAAAAAAGAGTTGGAAAAAATATGTCCATTTTGGCTCTTCATGAGCCTTGATGTACCAACGAAACCATTTAAGGGATTCATGTTCCAAATGAAAGGATACAAGTGCGACTTTGTTAACATCAAAAGTGTTATGAAGGATGAAATATTTTTCTTCCCTGTATGTCCATCCAATTGGATCATCACCATTGAAGCAAGGAAAATCAAGCTTCGACCCATGAAAATTGCAAGAAGAAGAGAACCTAGTGTCTACATTAGACTCTGATTGCCATCTATTATTCATGGTTGAATGTTGAATATGGAGACCAAGAATTTTTTCATCCATATATTGGAGTTTGGTCTTGAGGATTCCAAATTCATTTTCCATTTATTTGTTTTCTCCTACGCAGGTGACAACCATAACCATGAGTTTTTTTGGGGGGCGCGGGAATGGGTAGAAAAACAAAAACATATTTTTTTTAGAAAAGGACAATTTGGAGGGGAAAAAATATGATGGGCAATTGGGGTTTGACAAGGTTTTGGACACTTTCTAAGAGACGGGGAAGCACAAAATGGGGATTTCATAAGCAGGGTGAAATAATGGGAAAATTAGTCAAAGAGGGACAAGGAAGCATAAATAGGAAATGAACACTGGAAAAATTTGAAGGCGATTGGGTGAGAGTTGAATAAGTTATGACAAACCATAAAAATAGAAAAATATGGCTTTTCTGGCTTCAGAAAGTGCAATTTGGGACAGGGTCCTCAAGGAAGGAAACATGCAAAATGGAATTGCAGAGGTTCTAGTGAATCTTCAAGGGAAATGGAGATAAAGAAAATAATATCTGACAAAAAAACAAACAATTATACTTTTTCTTTCCAGTGGAATTGATACGTGATGGATTTGGACAGATGCAATATGGTATTTATTAATTGGCAATAGATATGGACCCCATGTATGTTCAATTTCCCAAAGGTTCATGGGACTCACTTGGATACAAATGTTGTCTAACAACTTGCATATTGGGAAAATACTTCTCACTCCATGACTTAGGTAAAAGTGATAACTTCTTTGCCACAAACGACATCTCTTGGTTTACCTCATGGGTGGGAACTAGTCATTCACGTAGGGGTCATTTCCCTTTTTGCTTACATGTACTCTCAATGGATAGATACTTCTGTTGAAATATTGTAACTTCGAAGAATATTCTATATGTATCTTTTGTGGTCCCCGATGGTCCTACTAGGAGAACCACTTGTATTATCTTGTACCCCGATGCTTCTAATCAGAAGAACTAATAAGAGTCATGAGGTTGTCCCCTCTATTTGTAGAGGTGGGTCATTAGCACCCCAGTGTGGTTACTTGAGCCTACATGTGTAACTCGAGCCTACATGATTAACTCGGGCCTACATGTCGGATGAGTTAATTCAAGTGAACGAATGAATATAAATAGAGGTGTGGTGCTCCTCATTTGAGGCACACACTCTCTCACTTGTGTAGCACATTAGTGGAGAAGAGAAGTAGCTGGAGAAGGAGGAGGATTAGGCTTTGATATCCTTGTTGGTTTTATCTTTTATCTTTTGGGGCATCTATATTAAGGAAGATTTTTCTAGTTTTTTCCCTTTAGGGTTTTCCTAGGATAAACGTTTGTGTTCTCCTTTTGTATGGTTGTGCTTGTCTATCTTTCAGTGATCCTATTTATATGCTTTTGTTATGAAATCAAAATGAAATACTAATGATCTAGCTTAGCATATGAAAATTTAACATGGTATCAGAGCCACCCTGAAAGAAGACATTGTGCAGCTAAAGAATCTAGGGATTCTTATTTTTTGGGTCTCTATCCATGATCAATCAGCAAAAGAAGGCTAGACTGACTCTCCATTGAAGGGTGCATCTTTCTGTCGAAGCAGAATTTGATTCTGAGCATTTTCAGTTTTGGTGGGGAAAATTAGGGCTTTCTACAGAAGAATAATTTTTGAGTGAGCCCAGCATAGGATTGTTCTCATCATCAAAATCGAATTTTAGATACCTGGATCAAGAAATTTGGTTGGGTGAAACTGTGGGAAAGTCAAAACCTAGTTTGACCCCGATTTAAAGAAACCCTAAATACTAAAAGTACTAAGTTTTGGTGCATTGACTATATCCTAATATTCGAGAAGGCTCAGGAGTTGAAATTGCAGAGGCTGAAGATAAAATCTTGATTTACACTGTGACCAAAATTCAGCCTCAGATTCGCTATATTCTAGGAGATATGATCCCTCCAAGTTAGGGTTCCAGCCTCTTCTAGAATTCATCCCTAGATAGGACACCTGGGGAGAATTTCTGTAGCATGGGCTACAAAGGTCCAAATGGAATTACTGAAGATTTTACAGAAATATCACAGAATTTACTTTCTGTGGTCCTAATTTCTGAACCTGAAGATGAACCAGTGACATGTGGCATGCTGTACAACTTCACTGTTATGAACAGTCCTGTAACAGCTCACCTTAGGAAAATGATCATAAATATCAATTGGTGAAACAAATTATGATGAAACCTATGGTTTTGGATCAGGTGCATGTGAGGTTACCTCAGTGAGAAATTTCAGACATAGAGGAGCAGTAATTTCAGAGATATCACAAAAACAGTAACAAGCATTTATGCAGAAGAAATTGGAAAACTAGGGCTTCCTGTTTCGGGAGCTTCCCTCCACTGTTTTCAGAAAAGGAGTACATTGGACAGCTCCATTTGAAGAGATATATCTTTCTATCCAATAAAATATGAAAGATTTGAATTTTTGAAAATTAGGGTTTCTTTGACAAACCCTATATCAGCCAGCTCCGGAAGCAGGACGGACACCTCAAATCGGTAAGATCTAATATTTTGCTATTTGCATTTGAGGTTCTCATTTCAAAGTGATAAATCACATCAGCTTGATGATAAGCTTGGTGAAGTTGAAAACTTCCAAGCATGGAAGTATTTTATCTCTTTGAAGAAAATGAATTGGACACCTACATGAGTAGAGAGGTTCCAGTTCTAGAGGGAGATGAGCCTCAAAGCCTTACACAAGAAGAACTTGATTAAGGCCAAGAAGATCATTGTTGATTCAATCACCGATCAACTTGTACCAGAAGTGTCTTCCCTAAAGACACCGAAGATGTTTGATTCCTTGATCAAGCTATTTGAAGATAAGAACATAATTCAGAAGATGGATTTGAGAAAACAGTTGAAGAATGTGAAGATCCAGAATGCACAACATCTTGAAGCGGTAGAAGAAGAAGCTGAGAATGGCCTCCCATGATCATGGGATTCATTCATGTGAGGAATGTGTGCCAAAAGGAAGTGATTAATTTCAGTTGACTCTGGGAAGAAGAAGAAGCTCGTCTCATAAGAAGAGAAGAATAAATATGGGAGCAAATTGAAGATCAAGCTCTCACCATTCAAAGAAGATCATTCAAGCGATGAGGAATATGAAGAACTCAATTCTTGACGAACCTCTTATCCATGTTATCATTTGGATAAGAAATGATGATTTCATGGATGAAGCAGATGATGAAGCAGAATGATCAAGAAGGAGTCTACCCACGAAACAAACAAAAAATAAGTATTCAATTGTCATTTAATGATATTGTTTTGTTACGCATTTGATTATATTCAGTTGATGTTTTTTTTGCATGCATGTGATGGGTAAGTAGCTCATGGTTCTATACAAATCTCCATTGTTACTTATCTAGAATGAAACCTATTTGGATTAGTGCACAAACTCAATGATGTCATGGTAGAGATGGAAGGAATATAGAAAGTTTCTGTGAGATATGGATGAATGTTGTATTGGCTAAATAGTTGCATGATGCATAAGAATTTGTCGTTATGCATATGTAGTTCTAACCATGCAACTGGTGCATTTGAATTGTAGGAAAGGTCCTGTACAACCTCCTAAAATAAGAAAAGGATGAGACTTGTTCCAAAGAACAAGTGATGACAATTCAATAAACATGAATCTGAATCTCCCAGGGTCAGAGATACCATGATGAAAGAAAGAGCTTTAAAGAGCGGTATATTCACCTCAAAGGATGAAGACCACCATGGGTATGAGAGATAACTCAAGATGAAAAAAAAATGCTATGAAAAAATCTATGATCAAAGAATAATAGTTGATTATGGGGAATGATGTATATGATATGATTTCGAGACATAAAGGGAAGTACGTAGTATCTTCCATATGGATCTACAAGAACAAGTGTACAAAGCAAGAATCATGATTTGCCTCAGAAAGAATAGAATATGACATGACATACTCTATTGACCAGTATATATCAAGCATAGAATCACCTATATAGAATGAAGAAGGAAGATAATACTCCACTTCAGGGGGAGTGACTACAGAAGATATCTGAGTTCGACATGGTACGACACGATGGACAACTTCCTGATGGATCGAGACTTTACCAAGAGTAAAGTGGGTTCCAACCTTCAAAGTTGAATGCATAAGACTAGGATATGTTGATTATATGACAAGACGAACTCATGGAAGATGTTATGATGATGTTTGGGATATAGTACTTAAACCAGAAAGAAAGCATGTGGTATCTTACAAATGGATTTGCAAGATAAATTATGTCGTTGATAGAAGTAAGGAAAGACTTGTAGCTAGAGGTTTCTATAAGAAAGAGGGAATTAATTTTGAAGAGACACTTACTCCAGGAAGTAAGGTACACTTCCTTCAGAACTATGATGGTAGTTTCTTCCATGATGAAGTAAAGACAATCCTTCCTTAATGGTATGATTGGGGAAGAGTTTTATATCGAAAGTATTTGAAGTTGAAGACAGATGGACTCATATATGTAAGTTGAAGAAGGGCCTCTATGGCATGAAGCAAGCTCCCAGAACTTGGTATGGTAGTTTCCTATCAATTATGGGTTTTACCAAGAGTAAAGCTAATCCTAACCGTTATCTCAAGGTTGTAGAAGATGAACCTGTCATCCTGTTATTATATGTGGATGACTTATTCTTGACATGGAAGGAGAAACAGATCATGGAAAGCAATAAGAAACTAGTAGAAGAATTTGAGATGAAATACCTTGGGTTAATGCACTATTTCCTAGGTTTGGAAAAAGGACAAAGTTCAGAAGAAATATTTCTCAACCAGGGAAAGTATGCGGTAGAGATATTGAAGAGATTAAATATGTTGGAATGCAAAGCCATGGCCACACCCATGGAATCCAACCTGAAGTTGATAGATGATGACTCATCAGAGTTAGTAGATGCGACTCATTACAGACAGATCATTGGGTCATTGATGTACTTAACAAATACCAGACCAGAAATTTGTTTTGCTGTGAACACCTTAAGTCAATATCTTGTTCAACCAAGATGGGTTCACCTAGTAGCTGCAAAACTTGTGATGATATATATGAAAGGGACTATAGACCTTGGTCTATACTATGATGGTAGCCATGACTACAGATTGTATGGCTATACAGATGTATATTGGGTTGGAAGTATCTCAGATAGGAAAAGCACATCAGGTAGATGCTTTTGTTTGGGGTCTGCTATGAGTTCATGATTTAGCAGGAAACAGTCCAGTGTTTCTCTTAGAACAACAAAAGCAGAATACATAGCATATTTCTTTGCTAAATTGTGAAGCCATATGGCTTTGGAAGCTGATATCAGGTCTCCTTGACCTGAAGATGGATACTACATTGATTCTATGTGATAACGAGAGTTGTGATAATAGATAACCCTGTGTTCCATCGTAACACATAGAAATCCGATATTTCTACATACAAGATAAAGATGCAGATGATGATGTTTCAGTATTCCCATATTGAAGATATAGATGATGCTTTCAGTATTCACATACTGAATATACAGATGGCGATAGTTCAGTATTCACATACTGAAGATGTAGATGATGATGGTTTAGATGGTGATGTGCTGACGAAGCCTCTGTCCCGAGTAAAGTTCGAACACTTTCGAGACAAGATTGGTGTGGTTTGGAAAGACCTTCCTTGAAAGGGGGAGTAGTGATGTTGCAATGGGATTGTATCATCCTAGGACATATGTCCAGAAGTGATCTGAAGACCTCGATCTTTAAGAATGAAGAGGGATTGTATCATTCTGGTTCATATGTCCAGAAGTGATCCGGTGACCTTGGTTATCAAGAATGTAGTAGGATTGTATCATCCTTGAAATTTGGTTCAGAATGGATCCGGTGAACTTAGGTCATCAAGAAGGTGGCAGGATTGTATCATCCTTGGACTTCAGTTCAGAACAGATCCGGTGAACTTCGGTCATCGAGAAGGTGGCAAGATTGTATCATCCTTGGACTTTGGTTTAGAATGGATCCAGTGAACTTCGGTCATCGAGAAGGTGGCGGGATTGTATCATCCTTGAACTTTGGTTCATAATGGATCTGATGAACTTTGGTCATCGAGAAGGTAGTAGGATTGTATCATCCTTGAACCTCAGTTCAGAATAGATACAGTGACTTCGGTACTCAAGAATGTGGGTGGATCCCGTAATTCCAATAGGAAGGATTGTCTAAGTTCCACCACTATGTTGATCCCGTAATTTTGAAAGGAAGGATCATTAGTAACTCTGTAAAGACCTAAATCCCGTAATTCCGAAAGGAAGGATCATTGAATTGATCCTGTAATTCCAATAGGAAGGATTGTCTGAGTTACACATATGTGTTGATCCCATAATTCCAAAAGAAAGGATCGTTAGTAACTCTGTAAAGACCTAAATCCCGTAATTCCGAAAGGAAGGATCGTTGGTAGCTCCGTAAAGACTTGATCTCGTAATTCCAATAGGAAGGATTGTCTGAGTTCCATAGATGTGTTGATCCCGTAATTCCAAAAGGAAGGATCGTTAGTAACTCCATAAAGACCTAAATCCCATAATTCCGAAAGGAAGGATTGTTGGTAGCTCTGTAAAGACTTGATCCCGTAATTCCAACAGGAAGGATTGTCTGAGTTCCACAGATGTGTTGATCCCATAATTCCAATAGGAATGATTGTCTGAGTTCCACAACTGTGTTGATCCCGTAATTCTGAAAGGAAGGATTGTTAGTAACTCTGTAAAGACCTAAATCCCTTAATTCCGAAAGGAAGGATCATTGAAATGGTCCCATAATTCCAATAGGAAGGATTGTCTGAGTTCCACAGATGTGTTGATCCCGTAATTCCAAAAGGAAGGATCGTTAGTAACTCCGTAAAGACCTAAATCCCGTAATTCCGAAAGGAAGGATCTTTAGTATCTCCGTAAAGAATTGATCCCGTAATTTCGAAAGAAAAGGATCATCTGAGCTCCACAAATGTGTTGATCCCGTAATTTCAAAAGGAAGGATCGTTAGTAACTCCGTAAAGACCTAAATCCCGTAATTCTGATAGGAAGGATCGTTTGAGTACCACAGACATGTTGATCCCGTAATTTCGAAAGGAAGGATCATGTTAATGTTTTGATGATGATGATGTTGATGTTTTGATGATGTTGATGTTTTGATGATAATGATTTTATGATGATGATGATGTACTGATCGAAAGATCAGAGTGTGATGATGATGATATTTTGATGTTTTGATGATGTTGAATGTTTTGATCATAATGATGTTTTGATGATGTTGATGTTTTCATGATGATGATGTTTTTATCATGATGATGATGTACTGATAAAAATATCAGAGTATGATGATGATGTGTTGATCGAATGATCAAGAGTATGATGATGATGATGTATTGATCGAAAGATCAGAGTGTGACGATGATGATGATCAGTATGTGATGATGACGACATACTGATCAAAAGATCAGAATATGATGATGATGATTCTGTTCAAGAATTGAAGTATGATGATGGTGTTGATCACGATGTTACTAATCAGAATGTGATGATGTTGCTGATCAAAAGGTCAAAAAGCTGAATATGTCTTTGCTGATCGAAAGATCAAAGTGCTGAAGATATTGCTGATCAAAATGCTGAAGATATTGGTGATGATCTAAAGGTCAAAGTGCTAAAGATGTTGCTGCTGATCGAAAGGTAAAAGTGTTGAAGATGTTGCTGAAAATGTTGCTGATCGAAAGGTCAAAGTGCCGAATATGTTGCTGATCGAAAGGTCAAAGTGATGAAGATGTTGCTGCTGATCGAAAGGTCTAAGTGCTGAAGATGTTGTTGATCGAAAGATCAAAGTGTTGAATATGTTGCTGATCAAAAGGTCAAAAGATGTTGATGTTGATTAAAGAGTTGCTGTCATCAAATATTGAAGACGAAGACTATATGATGTTGAAAAGCTTCCAATGACTTATATATGTGTTACCCTAATGATGTTGATGATGTCCTCTCCTACTATTGTTGTTGTTGATGTTGTTGTAGAATACCCTTCTCGTTAAGGGGGAGTGTTGAAATATTGTAACTTTGAAGAATATTCTATATGTATCTTTTGTGGTCCCCGATGGTCCTATTGGGAGAAACACTTGTATTATATTGTACCCCGATGCTTCTAATCAGAATAACTAATAAGAGTCATGAGGTTGTCCCCTCTATTTGTAAAGGTGGGTCATTAGCACCCCAGTGTGGTTACTTGAGCTTACATGTGTAACTCGAGCCTACATGTCAGATGAGTTAATTCAAGTGAACGGATGAATATAAATAGAGGTGTGGTGCTCCTCATTTGAGACACACACACTCTCACTTGTGTAGTAGTGGAGAAGAGAAGTAGCTGGAGAAGGAGGAGGATCAGGCTTTGATATCCTTGTTGGTTTTATCTTTTATCTTTTGGGGAATCTATATTGAGGAAGCTTTTGCTGGGTTTTTCCCAAGATAAACCTTTGTGTTCTCCTTTTGTATGGTTGTGCTCGTCTATCTTTCAGTGATCCTGTTTATATGCTTTTGTTATGAAATTGAAATGAAATACTAATGATCTAGCTTAGCATATGAAAATTTAACAACTTTAGAGTTCCTGTGGTACTCCTCACAATACATTTTAGGGATATGGTCATGTACTTCCTATAGTTAAGAGGATAGGGGTTATTCCCTGATTGAAAATTGCAATTGAAATGAACAATACAGACACAAATAAGAAGAACTACTGCAATAATCACAACACCAAGAATCCACTGCGAAAACAAATTTGACAGAATTTCCACCCATCGAGCCCAAGAAAGTGCTCTGATACTAGATGAGAAAAATCTCCCGCAATAAATAATGAAAATGCATGATATAACAGAAATAGCACAACACAGAAGGAATTTATTGATCGCAGACCACTTCGAGGGGAAACCTCCTTTGACCAAGCTCAATAGAAATAACTCGTGGATTCCTTCATTGGCCTCAACATGTAATTATATACTAAGTCTAATCTAAATAGATATTACTCCGCATGAATGTGGGATAGATCAATATACTCACAAGATGACTTACAAAGAATATGCTTCCTACAACAATATACTGACAAAGTATAGAGAAGGGTTGATACGGGTTCCTAACATATATTTTCCTATTTTAGGAGTTTGAAAAAGAGATTAAATATAACTCCAAGGGGGTTCCTTTTTTGTAAGGTTTTACGAGCTTGAAAAAGCGATAAAAGTGTAATTAGTAACGTATTCTCATATGTTTATGAGCACAAGAAAGAACAAAGACTAAGCTAGATGTTCTTTTACTTAGCTCTTTGGGATCATGATAATGGAATAAAAAATACTCGATGACTTTTTCATATTTAAAAAGGAGCATGAAAAGGTAAAAAAAAACTCTACCATAGCCAATTGTCATTAAGTTTTATGTGCAATATCCAAAATAGGTGTTAGAACCTTGTTTGACTCAATACATTGAAAATTTGAAAAACCAAACTAGTAAAAACAAATTTCAAATAATGAAATAAAACAATAAAATGTCTCATTCCAAATGAATAAAAGGGGGACAAAGTGAAAACTTTTACCATTGCGTTTTAACCAATTTGGTGAGAGGGAAAAATCCTTTTTCTGGCTAAATTTTGCAATGGATATTTCAAGCACATTAGGCATCCATTTCTCATTTCGTTAGGTCCAGGTAAACACTCTGTCCTTACTCTGCAATATTATGGTTGATTTTCTAGTTTTTATGTTGGATTTTATCTGTTTTGGGGTCATTTTTTGAAGCGTATTTGCATGACGATAGTTCACACAACCTGAAAGGAGAGAGTTCAACATCAATTATTTGTATGTACAGATGGGGTGTGGTACTGGCAATGCAACCCAGAAAATTAAAAGTTTGAGAAAATGATTAGGGGTTTTTGACATGAATCCTTTCTAATGCCTTTTTCTAATTAATTCCATGAAGATTTCATCCAACATTAAAATGGTGCAATGGAAGGAGAGAGAGCATAAATTAGTGGATGCTCAAGCGACCAATGATTCTAACACTATGCTAGTTTTGAGAGAACGAAGGCTTGCAAAGTTCTTTATAGTTTTTGGAATGAGAGCCCAAATCTGTCTTTTATACCATTTTATCCAAATGTGGGACCCTAAGAAGCAATGTTTTAAGTTAGTACCCATATTCTTACTTTGGATATAGAGGATATCTATTTCCTCACAGGGCTATCAAGACAAGGAAATTGTGTTTCACTTTATAGGACTAGATTCAGTGATGTGACCACTGAGTCTCTGATTGAATAGTATTGCACTCTTGGGACCCAAATACTAAGTGGGGAAATCTATGTACATCAAAGTCATGGTGGATCATCGTTTGAGGACTGTTTTGTTCACCATCAAAAGGGTTGTAGGTAGTAGGGCCCACCATCAAGCTACAAGGGATCACATGATCTATGCGATAGAGTGCATGACTCCTATAGTGTTCAAATGGTGCGAGGGTCTATTGGAAAACATGAAAGAGAAACTGAACAAAATGTAAAATAGGATAATTGAAACAATTTGGATATGGATCAATGTTGGTATCCTTTTTTTGTAGAATGTGTTCCTCTCTTTCATCCATAATTAGTGACCAATGACCTCGAGCCACAAGATCCACATATGCTAATGTGGGTTGAGGTGATGGATCATCATGCTGGTGGTGGGCCAATAATTTACTATGGGACTGCATTTTTCAGATGTTGCACAATCATCTACTCATGGTAGATGACTATCTGTATGCAGGCACAAATTTCCAATGAGATTCATATCTAGCACTTAGGAAAAAGGAACTTTCTTTTTCTTTTAATTTTTTCTTTTATGTATTTTGTAACATTTCATGTTTTCTTTTATATTGATACCTTATACTCTACTATTCATATATTGGGATTTTGAGACTAGCTGAATCTTCTCCCATTGAGAGGAGAGGAGTCAATAGAGTAGTAGGAGTTTGAAATCTATAGGTGGAGGAGGATATTCAGAAGATTGAGGAGAACCTCAAGAGACTGACCATGGATATTATTGACATATCTATAGATGTCCTGGAACGGCATTATCAATGCCATACAACTAGGGTTTCTAGTCATTTTTGTCTACTACTCCATCGGGTGGCCAAGGCCATCATATGTTGTCATGAGCACCAATAGTAGTAGTGTTATCTCCATATAGCGATGTACTGAAAGATTCATATTTTGTTAGCAAGATATACTGAATGCTACGAGCTTCATATTTTTTTGTAAAACCATTTTATGCTTGATATAAAAGCAACCTTTCAGGACTTTAGTTTACAATGTGTTCACAATGGAATGTATATACATGGATTTGGATAAGAATGCTTATTTTACATGCATTATGTACTTGTAGTTTTATATAAATATTCAAGAATGATAAATAGATGAATTCAAAACATAATTAGCTAATGAATCAAAATTTTCATTTAACCACCTTGGAATATGTTGATAATGAATGGATTCAAATAATCTTTTTGTGTACTATCCGAAAAACAAGAAGAAGTACGAGGTTACGAATTGCATAGATGTGGTTTAACTGGGAAAACATAAGATGAGAATATATATAGAAAATAATAGTACTTATTCCACTAGAATAAGCGTCGGTTAACAACCGAATAACCACATGATATTCGATGAGATTATTAGTTGCAGGATCTAGGAAAATTCTTCTTGAGCTTACTAGTTCATTCACAGGGGAATAGAGTACTATTGAGACCCATTTTGTTACCATTTTTTAGCTAAAAACCTTACGTATTAACGAATATTTTGTTATCTTTTGGTGTCTTTTGCATCATACAGATTACCATTCAGCTTCAGGTATGATCTTATTTTGGATTCATTTAAGATTGATTCATTCTTGATTATTTTACTGTTTTAATGAGTAAATTCGATGTTAATTGATGAAATTGCTAACAAGTGAATTATTTAATTGCAAAGCACACTTTTTGGGAAAACTTGACACACAGACACACATTCAGCTAGATATGTGCATAGCATATCTAGCTCTCCATTCAACTAGATATGTGCATAGCATATCTAGCTCTCCATTCAGCTTGCCAAAACAACCACGTGTTGGAACTAACTGATTCCCATGCATTTAAGCATTGAGCGGCCTATAAACCGCTTATTTTCCACATGTCAAAGTGTTAGCATGATCCTTGTTCTGGAAGGTTGCCAGCATACCTCTCTGATTGACATCACACCACTAGTTCATTCCAAAGAAGGGAAGCAAGTACGCCACCTCATGCCTGATGGAAACCAACTCGAGATAAGGGAGGGAAAATGGCTATGTTGGCATTAGAGCAATGGATTGTAATAATGGTTGACTCATCTCAAAGAGCAGTCCACCACTAAAGGGTTGAATCAGTCACTTTCTCAAAACTCTATATAAGAATGCTTGTATGCAAAGAGGAAGTTAAGCATAAGTAGTTTTTTAGCTCAACAAGTTTATGTAATTCAAACTCTATTTCTTATTTGTAATGAAAGTTCTGTTACATTGTCTACGATCATGCTCCATTAATGTTTAGCAGGCCATGACTTTGTTTGCTGGGAGGGCCCCCCGCCAATCAGATTTTTATATTTTTGTATAGTGTCTTTCATTTCCTTTTTTTGTAATTAGTATAGCTTTGTTCATAGCTTGTTTATGTAATTTCATTCTTGCAATCATTTATATTATTTCTTGTAGCCTAGATTTCATTTCGGTATTATGATGCTTGTCTTGTAATTGTTTATATTATTTCTTGTAGCTTAGATTTCATTTCAGTATTATCATGTTTACATAGTCTTTCATTTTAAGTTAGCAACCCTTTGCATATAGACTAGACTGTAATTCCTTTTGATGCATTTCTAGTTTATTGTTTGATTTAAATGTTAATAGAGTGGACTACTTCAATGTTAATAGAATAAATTGTTTCAATACTGTAGAATTTAATCATAGTTAGTTTCAACTCTGCTAATTCTTATTATGTTCTGAGTTTATTTAGTTTCCAATTTCCTTTCAAATTGAAATAGGTAATGATGTTTTCAAGTTCTGAATTGTATTTGAATTATCATGTAGGGTAAATGTAGCTATTGAATAGGTTTAAATTCTTGTATTTACATTCTAGTTATTACATGCATGAGGCAGCTGGCCCAAAGTCATCTAGATTAATCATTTCTTTCAAAGTTTTAAGCATTTTTGTATACAGACAGTCTATTTAGTCTATTATATAGACTTCCATTTTAACCTATTGTTCAGTCTTTCATCCAGTCCTTAGCATATTTTACATAGTTTAAGTCTGTTTTCTTCAGTTCTTGAGTATGTTTTGATTACAATAGTTAGACATTGATTATATTTCCTTTTAAAAGTCTATGATTAAATTATTTATAGTACTTATTAAGTCTTTATTTATTTTTACCATATGATTATGTCTTGTAATATTACCTTGAATTGATTTCGTTTCTTCATATTTTTGTTAAGTGTCCATGACATAAAGAACCATGTTTACCATTACTTGCAATTGGACATTCCTTAGTTTACATATTTTCGTAGAGGTAAAGTTAGACTTAATTCCCTTTAGTTTCTATACCTCATTTGAAATCCATTTTCACTCTCCTTCTACCCCTGTCCCAGTCACTGTAAATGCTTATCCCCAAAACAACCCAGGAGAGTGGAATTAACCTGACTTTCCATCCTTAGTTATATATTCTAGTTGATGTAATTTTGTAAATCCTCCTTTGTATAGCTAGTTTTCAAAAGTTGTTTAAAGTAGTAGAATAGATCTTAAGGATAGTTTATTATTTTACAGTTATTTTGTTTTTTGCATTCCTCCAATAAGTATGTATAAAGTAGAGTAGTATAACTGGTTACTACACTAGTCTAGTCCTCTGTCCTAGCTTAATCTTCTTAACTGCTGAATTCTTAGGAGTATGACTTTGTTTCTTATTTTGAAAGATATTTTGGTTTGTGTTTGTTAAAATATTGCTATGATATCTTAGGAATCCTGCTGCCTTCACATATATTTTGTAGCAACTCCAAGCTTACAAACCCTGGTCGATAATTAAATATTAGGTAAACTATTAAAGACAATTTTTTGCCCAACATTTTGGAGCCGTTTCTGGGGAGTTGTTCTGTAAGGTAGAAAAAATATAATTTTCTTATGAAGTTTAGTGATAGGATGGTGGTGGGGGAGCAGTAAGACGATAGGTAAGAACCCGCCCATCTGTTATAACAGGCACCCCCAAAACCCAACAGTAGCAATAGTCTAGGTTTTCCTTTAGTCTAGTTTTTGCTGAACGTAGTCTAGATAGATAAGGATAGATAGGTTTCCTTTACATTACACATCAAGGAAGAGGGGAAATAGTAAGACACAAAGACTAATTCACTAGGGAATTTCCATAGTGTGACAGCCTGACGCATCCACTTTAGTGGGTTGCCCCAAAACCTCGTTGTTCCTTTTTCGTATAAGTGTGTTTACTTTATGCAAAGCTTGATTTATTCCTCTTAAGTGTGTTTAGAGTAGAGAGTAAAATTTTGTTTAAGTTTTAAATTAACTATTACAGGGACATAACTCCCCCCACCATTCACTTAGTGGAAAGATACCAAAAGACACCTATAGGAAGTCATCTTCCTGGAAACCTAAGGAGACTCTCTTAAGAGGTTTTATCAAGGAAGTCATGGACAATACTTCGACAAGAAAATTTGAGGATCTTGTTCTTGAAAATTTTTCTAGGGATCAGTTATTAAAAACCTCTAAGCATCCCAATACAACTTCTTCTCTAGTAGGAGACCCGAACTGTGTTGACCTTGTCCAAGTAAAAACACTCCCCGACAACTCTATAATTTCACAAATTGAAACATCTGAAGTAGAGTCTACTTTTCCTATAGGGTCCAATAGGAGCATGTCCAATGGGAGGAATATCTCCCCTGAAAAAGAATACTAGGACACCTCAGTCTCACCTTAGAAAAATCCTCCTTTCAGCAACCCAACTCACACAAATAAAAAGAAAGAAGAGTCAGGAGCAAGGACCATCTTCTGTTCAAAATGTAAAGCAAAACATATCCCACAAGAATGTCCATTCAAAATTTCCACATGTCATATTTGTATAGGACATCATCTTTTGCCTCAAGGGACCAGGGTGAACCTTGCTAGAATAGAAGTTGATCCTCCCTCCCTAAACACTCTTCCTCCTTTACCTGATCCTTAAAAGTTACCTTGGGTTGTCATCATTTGTATATATATGTAGATATGTTTTTCAAATAAACAAGAGTCATATCTAATTCTAGGAGACTCTTCTTCTATGTTTTTAAATAAAACCAATCATCTAATAATTGGTTTTGAAATTTAATTATAGGTGGGTCTTTTCTATAAGATACTGTCTGAAAAAGAAAAGTGCTCTAAAAACACTAGTTGTGATTCTAAAATTTGATTCTCGAACCATTTATTTTAATGATTTTGTTATCTCTTATATATGATGGTTTGATTCAGATATGTACATTCTTGATTACTTTAAGCAAGTACTCAAATGAATTATTTCAATCATCATGTTCCTTAAGATTTTTAATACCGAGAGATTACTAGTACATCTACACTTGTTATCAAAACTTGACCTTTAAAATATTTTTGAGAATTCTCTAGGATAAGTGGAATTTCTGCTTATGGGGAAAGTTATATTTTATAAAGAAAACAGACTAAAATGCCTAAGAACATCTTTGAGTTATTATATTTTGACATGATCTATGATTAAGGCCATTTTATAAAAAAATTTACTCATGTGTTTAGCAGGGCTTAGAAAACTCTAGTACCAATCGACTTCCTATATTTATACAAGGAAAACCTGTCGGGGTACTGAACAGGCCTGTTGGTAGAGGGTCAATGCTAAGTAACAATATAGCAATAAGGAAATTTGATAAATGCAAGTAAACTCGTCGAGCTATTGAATAGGCTCGCTGGCAGAGGTGCTATGCTTTCATGGTACCAAGATAAACCCGTTGGGGTACTGAACAGGCTCGCTGGCAATGGGGAAATATCAGGTAAAAGAGCTCTGGTTAATGCACCTCTAGGAACATGCGTTTACAATAAAGTATGTTTAGGCCTAGTGTTTTTCATGTCATTAAAGAATCACTATAAGATGGAATTGGATCTGATAATCTAAATTCAATCAATAACTAGGATGTGTTTATCCTAGTAATGGGACCCATAGCAGTAGATTCTTACAAATTCGACGGTAAGGTCAATTTTTTTTTTTTTTTGGGGGGGGGGGGGAAGATATCTTTACAACAAGGCAAGGATGACTAGTTTTCCCTATGATCCTTCCCTTATTTCTTCATTACATGGTAAATTATGAATTTGCATATTTGAGCACTATTTTTATATGTATATATCTGAATCCTTCCATGGATGTGTTAATTTTCCTTTCTTTTACCTACCTATAACAGCATGACTAGACTTTCTTATCTTATTTTGGAAACTACTGAATTTTCTTGTATGGCTTGCGGACACGCCATATAAGGTTTGGGGGGGAGTATCAAAATGTCTGTACTTTTATAAAAATGATGATTTATTTCTCTAAATATCATGGAAGTACAATTAAAAGGATTAAAGTAATTATTTTATGTGATCTCCTTGTAGGTTCGAAGCTTAGAAAAATATATGATTAACAGTAGTCTGATCTGATCAAGCAAAACTTATTTTCTTACAGGGAATTTATATGAAGGATCATATGAAGGGTTGAATAATGGCCTGAATAAAAATCCAAATGATGTTCTAAATACGCACGATGATATTTTTCCATGATTAAATTTAGCTTAATTTTTTACTTTGCTGAATCATATCATCATTATTAAAAAATCATATCCATAAGGTACTTTTACTAAATTTCGACCCATGACTTGGTATAGTCTCGATCTAATATGATTTTGTTTTATCCTCATATAGGCTTGAAAATACCTTTGGGTACTTTCTAATCATTACTATGTTGTCATCACCCCATCTCATTTTTTATTCGCACATATAAGCTACTAAATGTCTTTCATTCGTATGCATAAGCTATTAGGTAACGATCTTCTCGTTAAAATTAGGATTATGGTAATGAGCATGGTCATATGTTTGCATTAATTTTAATGTTCAACCTATCCAAAGTTTACTTTGGACAGGATTGAACCAACTAAAACCTTATGAACTCGTTAGAATATGCATTTTGACAGCACACATTTTAAGGGTTGTCATAATGTCACGGTCCTCCAAAATACGACGAGCTGGCTGCATGATCATTTGATCGGTTGAATGTGGCATGTTATTAAATTAATATGATGCAAATCCTTTCCATTGTTTTCGTATGACCATTACTACTGTAGAAGCCTATCGCCATCTTTTCCCCACATTTCTTGTAGAGCCCTATTTTCATCACCTTGGATTCACCATGCCAAACTGATTCAAACTAGAGAGTTATCAGGATCTATTCCAGATACCCAAATTTAAAGACTGTCATGAAATATTTTTTCACGTACGATAAAACCATTTTCTCCATCAACTGCAAGGTTTTGACGAGGAAATATCATTACTATTCGCAATGGGAATTGATGGGAGAGCATCAAGGGTCGGCCATTTAGTTTTTCAGGTAGCTAAGGAGTCAATAACTCGGGCCACCAAGCTTCCCCAAGAGGGGAAACGTTGGCACAAACACTGGTTTGTCCCTAGAGCATCACATAATTTCGCATTGAAACCTAAATTCCGTCATGTATCAGGCAGTAAAGGATACCATCACAGTTGGATCAAACTGGAATATCTCAGTCCATTAACAGTCATTATCCATCTAATTACTTGTGAAGGTAAATTTAGTGTTTTTAAATCTTGTCATTTGTGTCTATTGGCTCACTTTGTGGATAAAAAATACCTGAATTTCCCATTTTTATTTCTACAGAGTCTCAAAAAAATGTCAAATTTGGTTCGAAAGAACACCCTGCATCCCAAAAACATCCTATACCACCATAGCATAATAAAAATTCTCATCCTTGATCAGCTTAAGGGATGAAACTATACATGGGATACTTTCATTTTCAAGGTCCTTAACCCTCATTTGAATATTCACAAGCGCCCCTGATATTCTCATGGCCAAGAGTCTAGTCCATCTCCATCAACAGGGAAGAAAAACCCTAACATAGTTTATCTAGATGTTGATGTATCAGAGGAAATCCCATCTACACGATATTCCCCTGTTGTTCCTACTGAATTCATACCTCTATCACGACCCCGTACTAAGAAGTAGAAGGGGAAATTTTCACAAACCAGTTGTCAACCCCATGTCTAGCCATTGGTACAGTCAAGCGTATAGCCAGACATACAGAGAGACCATCCAGATAGTCCGATTGAAACACATATGCCTAACCCAGATTCCTATTTATACGCATTTGCTAACCTTTCAGTCGATTTATTGAATGGAATTTCTCATGAAGGTATTTCTACACCTCTTCAAGATTTAAACCCTGGTAGTCAAGTTCCAGATGTCGATGTTGAAGTACCAACCAAAGAAGAGAACCCTCTATGGGATTGCAACTAGTCCCCAGAACCATGTCAACCACCATAACCAACAGTAGAACATCTAACCTCTAAGTTGACACAGTCGACGAAATAGAATGAAGCATATGTCAAGTTAATCTTAGAGCTTCGAGACAAAAATAAAATGTTACGACTACAGATTAAGACTATGGAGGATCTTCATAAGACCATTAGTACATCACAAAGGGATTAGCATGCAAGGCATGCCCTCTTGAAGGCATAGGATAAGAAGCTGAAGTATAAGCCACCTGCTTCATCAACAAGGTCAAAGGCAGCTGCTAGAGCAACTTTTCCTTCTTCCCAATGGTATATTTTACTTTGTACCAGTGGGACCTGGCATCCTTTTGGTTTGGGGGTATGTTGAGCCCCATTTTGTTATTGTTTTTGAGCTAAAAACCTTATGTATTAATGCATATTTTTTATCTTTTGGTGTCTTTTTCTTCACACAGATTACCATTCAGCTTCAGGTATGATCTTATTTTGGATTTATTTAAGATTGATTCATTCTTGATTATTTTACTATTTTAATGAGTAAATTCAATGTTAATTGATGAAATCACTAACAAGTGAATTCTTTAATTACAGAGCATACTTTTTGGGTGAACTTGACACACAGACACACATTCGAATAGATATGCACATAGCATATCCAACTCGCCATTCAGCTTGCCAAAAAAACCGCGCATTGGGACTAATTGATTCCCCGGCATTTAAGCATGGAGTGACCTATAAACCGCTTATTGTCCACATGTCAAAGTGTTAGCATGAGCCTTGTTATGGAAGGTTTCCATCATACCTCTCTGATTGACATCATGCCACTAGTTCACGCCAAAGAAGGGAATCATGTACGCCACCTTATGCCAGATGGAAACCAACTCGCAATAAGGGTGGAAAACCGACTGTGTGTTGGTATTTGAACAACAGATTGTAATAATGGTTGAATCATCTCAAAGAACAGTCAACCACTAAAGGGTCGAATCGCTCACTTTCTCAAAACTCTAAATAAGAACGCTTGTATGCGAAGAGGAATTTAAGCAGAAGTAGTATTTTACCTCAGCAAGTTTATGTAATTCAGAATCTGTTTCTTATTTTTAATGAAAGTTTTGTTACACTATCTATGATCGTGCTCTATTAATGTTTAGCAGGATATGACTCTGTTTGCTGGGAGGGCCCCCCACCAATCAAAGTTTTATATTTTCATATAGTTTCTTTCATTTCCTTTTTTTGCAATTAGTATAGCTTTGTTCATAGATTGTTTATGTAATTTCATTCCTGCAATCGTTTATATTATTTCTTGTAGACTAGATTTCATTTCAGTATTATGATGCTTGTCTTGTAATTGTTTATATTATTTCTTGTAGCTTAGATTTCATTTTAGTATTATGATGTTTACATAGTTTTTCATTTTAAGTTAGCAACCGGTTGCATATAGACTAGATTGTAATTTCTTTTGATGTTGCAATTAGACTAGATTGTAATTTCTTTTGATGTTGCATATAGACTAGATTGTAATTCCTTTTGATGCATTTCCAATTTATTGTTTTATTTAAATTTTAATAGAGTAGACTGCTTCAATGTTAATAGAATAAATTGTTTCAATACTGTAGAATTCAATCATAGTTAGTTTCAATTCTGCTAATTCTTATTATATTCTAAGTTTATTTAGTTTCCAATTTCCTTTGAAATTGCAATAGTTAATGATGTTTTCAAGTTATGAATTGTATTTGAATTATCTTTTAGGGTAAATGTAGTTGCTGAATAGGTTTAAATTCCTGTATTTACATTCTAGTTATTACATGCATGAGTCAGCTAGCCCAAAGTCATCTAGATTAATAATTTGTTTCAAAGTTTTAAGTGTTTTTGTATACATACTGTCATACAGATAGTCTATTTAGTATGTTATATAGACTGCCATTTAAACCTGTTGTTCAGTATTTCATCCAGTCCTTAGCATATTTTACATAGTTTAAGTCTGTTTTCTTTAGTTCTTTGAGTATGTTTTGATTACAATAGTTAGACAGTGATTATATTTCCTTTTAAAAGTTTGTGATTAAATTATTTAGAGTACTTATCCAGTATTTATTTCTTTTTACCATATGATTATGTCTTGTAATATTACCTTGAATTGATTTCATTTCTTCATATTTTTGTTAAGTGTCCATGACATAAAGAACCATGTTTACCATTACTTGAAACTGGACATTCCTTAGTTTACATATTTTCGTATAGGTAAAGTTAGAATTAATTCCCTTTAGTTTATATACCTCATTTGGAACCCATTTTGACTCTCCTTCTACCCCTATCCCAGTCACTGTAAATACTTATCCCCAAAACAACCCAGGAGAGTGGAATTAGCCTTAGTTTCCATCCTTAGTTATATATTCTAGTTGATGTAATTTTGTAAATCCTCCTTTGTATGGTTAGTTTTCAAAAGTTGTTTAAAGTATTAGAATATATCTTAAGGGATAGTTTATTATTTTAAGGTTATCTTGTTTTTTGCATTCCTCCAATAAGTATGTATAAAGTAGAGTAGTATAACTAGATACTACACTAGTCTAGTCCTCTGTCCTAGCTTAATCTTCTTAACTGTTGAATTCTTAGGAGTTTGACTTTGTTTCTTATTTTGAAAGATATTTTGGTTTGTGTTTGTTAAAATATTGCTACGACATCTTAGGAATCCTTGTGCCTCCACATACATTTTGTAGCAACTCTAATCTTACAAACCCTGGTCGATAATTAAATATTAGGTAAACTATTCAAGATAATATTTTTCCCATAAAGTACCCAATCCACGAAAGATAAATTTAGGGTATGTCGACTTGAACCATCCAAAAATATATAATACAAATCCATCTGCACATTCAAGCATGAAATTATATAAGCATCCATGGCTAGAACGAGATCCTTAACACAAAAAAAGAACGAAAAGTCCATACCACACCAAAACACATGCTATAAAAAAATGTATAAGGTACACCTGAAAAATTACTAAGCATAGAACCTTTTAAGGAAGAGCCCATTTTGATGCTCACCTAAAGGTATCCCATCATAATCAACTAGTTCATAGGCCCCTTTCTCTAGAAATATTTTAATGATATAAGGGCCATGCCACACAGACTCGAACTTTCTAGCCCTAACTTATTGTGTTTATGATCATATGTCAAAACCAAATCATATTCTTTAAAAAAATGACATTGAACAAACCAATCATATTGAGTCTTTATACATTTTTGTGTGCTTCATTATAAAGGGATGCATCTCGATTATTTTCATTAAGTTTGGTTAAGTACAGAAACCATTCCTCCTCTGTGGAAGTGTTGGGTAGAAGTTCGACAACTAGTTTCAAATATGGAATATCACATTTGATAGGTAAAACAATATCTAATATGTAAACTATTTTGAGAGGTGTGAAACCAATCACTATTTTTATAGAAGTTCGATAATCCCATAGTGCCAATAAACGTTTCAAATGCCAACTAGATTTGTGTTCCCCTACCATACATTGAAGTATTTTTTTTAATAACTTTATTGATTGCTTCAACTTGGACATTGGATTGAGGATAGTAGGGAGATGAGTTTTCATGACAAAAACCCAATTTAACACTTAATTCATTCATCATTTCATTCATGAACTGGGAACCATCATCAGTAACTATGGCTTGAGGAACCCCAAACCTAGAAATAACGTGGTTAAAAAAAAGCGCAACAATTTTGTCGTCTTTCTCATATGTAGGAATAGCCTCAACCCATTTGTTAAAATAGTCTATGGAAACGATGATGTAACCAATCCCCCCAGTTGAGGTAGCCTTACAATTCATAAATTAAATGCCCCATTTTGTAAAGGGAGCAATTACAAAAATGGGATGCAATGGAGCAGGGTGGGTGTGCTTCTTTGGATGAAATATTTGATAGGATCGGCAATTTTTATGGCTACAATACAATCTTGAAACATGGAGGTACAAAATACCTAGCGCGTAGGATTTTCTAAGTTGTAGCCATCCTATAAATATGAATTCCACATGCTCTAGAGTGATATCCATTCAACATGTGCTCATCCCCTTCATGAGTTAAACAATGTTGTAATATAGAATCAATGCCACGACGATATAAATTATCATTAATGATAAGATAGTATTTTGTGTGGTGACGAATAAAACAATGATCATCATGAGACAATCTAGGATGAAATATTTGTTTCTAGAGATATAAGATGATATGTCCATGCTAGGGGTTAGACGTACTAATGAGAAACAAGGAATCTTCTAGAAGAGAGCCAATGGGCTCAAATTCCATAGTAGTATGGGGAAGGTCACACGTTGGCTTAGAAAAAAATAAATATTTCTTTCAGTTGGACTTAGCAAAATCCAGGTCAAATTCTTGTAGGGTCACAATTCAGTGAGAATATTCCCCCCCAAGTACTTTATGAGTCAAAATGTAATACATGGGGTTAAATTCTGCAAGAACAGTTGTTGTGTGGAGAAAATTGTAGTTACAAAACCATTCAACTGCAATAAATATAGCCAAAGGAAACTTCTATACATGTGAATAACATGTTTTAGAGTCAGCCAGATTCTTACTAAGACAATAAATAACATGTTCTTGGATGCCATTGTCTTCTTGTATTAAGACCATACCAATGGTAGAAGTAGATGCAACAAGATAAATGAGATAATATTTTGTATAATATTCTAGAGGATGTAACACAGGTGCATGTGTTATAACATGTTTAATATTATCAAATGCACATTGAGTGAAGTCATCCAAGACAAAAGGAACTCTTTTTTTCAAAAACCACATAAAATCTTGTGTTTTCTCTACATAATTACATACAAAATGACGCAATAAGTTTTCCTTCCCTTGCAAATTTAAAATGCTGTAACTGCTGTTGATAGAGGCAAGGAAAAAAAACCTCTATTTTTAAAGGATCAATTCATATGCCATCTTCAGAGACAATGAATCCAAGAAATCATCAGATTTTAACACAAAAAACACATTTTTGTGGATTCAAGCGAATGTTATAGTGGGGACATCTAAGGAAAATCACCTTGATATCTTCAATATGATCTTCTTGATGATGCAAATGAGCAGGTAAATTGTCAAGATAAGGTTCCACTATATGCTTTATGTCATGGAAAGCATAAGACACGACCTACTGAAATGTAGATCCAATGTTTTAAATTCCAAAAAATAACTTGTAGTAAGAAAAGGTTCCCCAGAACCATATACAATCTGTTTTATGTTGATCAAAAGGGAGTATCTCAATCTAACTATAGCCATAAAAACCATCCATGAATGAAAAATTAACACTTCTAGCATATTTTTCAATGATTTGATCGATGTAAGGGGTAGGATAGTTGTCTTTGGGACAAGCATGATTAATATCCCTACACTAGTGGAAAATGAGAGATTAGTGACTAGGAAAACAAAATTTCTGGTCACCACAATTTTTTTCAAGGGATAAATGACCAAATTTGGTCACGGGATATCTAGACTAAAAATGACCACATAGCAATTGGTCATTTATTAGGTCATTTTTAGTTGTCCCTCTGGCATTGAAAAAAATTACAAATTTGACAATGAATTTGTACATTAATGTATGAAAAGACATTTAGAATTTCCCATCCAATCAAGTTGTTGCACCAAGAGTAGCAAGGTGCTCTACAACCCAATGTGGGGGATTTGTTGTCACGTAATGTAATATAACATAACTTTATGTTACATTACACTAGCGTAGATCCAAATCCTAGGCTCTATCAAGCGCTGAGAGGGATCAATCTCTCGAGGTGCAAAAACTCTTTTTAGGTATTTCACTCAATGAGCTATAAACTTTGGTGTGTCCTATATATAGTCATTGATTTGATTCAAACCAAAAGACACATATTTTTGTTTAAGGTCCACATATAGTATTTTAATTATTAATATTGATTATTATTTATGGCCCACATATAATATTTATTATTATTTTTTATTTTGTTAGGAACGAACATTACAACATCTTCCCATACATGATTTTAAAACCATATGCAAGGCCCTCCTAAAACTATGGGTTGTTTAGGAGGCCTTGCACATGGTTTTAAAACCATGTGCAAGGCCCTCCTAAACCATGTACAATAAAACAATGGGTTGTTTAGAAGGCCTTGCACATGGTTTTAAAAGCATTAAAACCATGTGCAAGGCCTTCCTAGACCATGTACAATAAAATAATGGGTTCTTTAGAAGGCCTTGCACATGGTTTTAATTTTTTATTAGAAGGACAACATTTTGGGGGATAATTCATTTTTTTTTTATTATTAGGTAGGAACATTACAACATCTCCCCCATATTGTGTTTTTTTCCTGACCCACAAGAGAATTAAATTTTAACTTTTTTATTGTTTTGTTAGGTAGGAACATTACAACATCTCCCCCATTTTAGGTTGTTTTTCTGGCCGACATTTATTTTGTGCAATAATTAAAAATTTTATTTTTTATTGTTTTGTAAGTAACAAAAGTTACAATATCTCCCTCATTTTAGGTTTTTTTTTTAACCTACATTTATTTTGGCTGATAATTAAAATTTTTATTTTTTATTATTTTGTTAGTATTACAAGATCTCCATATTAGGTTGTTTTTTAGCCGACATTTATTTTAGCGGATAATTAATTTTTTTTATTATTATTTTGTAACATTTCTAACGGTACATCACGTTACATCACGTTACAAGATCTCCCCCATACTAGGCTGTAGAGCGCCTCTTGGCACAAAAACGTAAAAAGTAATTAAAAAATTAATGTTAGCTCATAAAATAAAAATAAAAAACACAGAACCAAATGAAACCTAATTAAAAAATCCATTAAACTTGGATTAACCAAGTACCAAAGGGATCAAAATTCTTGAGGTGTAAAGTTTTTTGAACATGTAAAAAATTAAGATAAAAAAATTTACACTTCAAGAAATTGGATTCCTCTCAGTGCTTGGTAATTCTAGGTTTAAGATGGATATATGTTGGTTTAACTTCATTGTTGCATTGAGAGTAGCGATGTGTAACGTAGATTTATGTGATGTTACCAAAAATAAAAAAAGCAATTAAAAAAATCACGTCGACTCATAAAATAAAAAATTAAAACTAAATAGAAGTAATTAAAAAAATCCATGTCTACCCATCAAATAAAAAAATTAAAATCAACATAGATCCATCTTACACCTGAAGAAATTGGATCTCTCTTGATTTCAAGATGTATTTATGCTAGTTTATGAAAGATACATGGATGGATTTAATAAGGTTCTATGGGAATTATTTGAAAAACTTTGCTTGTCCTCTATGTGCTCCAAAAAGTTGTTTATCAATCCATCATTCTTTGGATGATGTATGGCTTATTGAAGCTTGGTAACCAAATTTTCCTGTTGCTGTTTCGATTTGGATGCAAAGGGTTCTTGTGGCAATGTTCATACAAAACCCTAATTTATCTAGTATCTAAATTCATTTTTTCAACTCTAAATAGGGCAATTTTTTTTCCTTGCTTTCATTGGAGATCATTTTTTCAACTTTTAAAGGGGCTTCTTTTCCGTATTTTTGTTAGAGGCATTTTTTTCCTTATTTTTGCTGGAGATTTTCCTGAAAGTTAATATTTTTACAAAAGTTTATTTCCTTAAATTGGAAGTGAATTTTAGACTTATTAAAGAATTTTTTCTTGCAATTAACATTTTATTTTATCCTCGTGATTACTTTTAAACCATTAGTTGCAAATCTATCATGATGCACTCCTAAAACCATGGGGATTAATCCTATTTTCCTTAATTTAGGGTCTTACAAGCCCTTTATTTATTCTTAGGGAATTTCCCTATTTGATCGTAAATTATGTAGTGATGTATTATATCGTAAACCCCTTGCCGGGGTTTTGGGAAAATGAGCTTACATCAAATAAATTTTAAAAGCTCTTCCAATGGGCGAATGTCAAAACTTTCAACTATCTTATATAGGAATTTTGCAAGGAAGGGAAATTGAGGGAAGCCCGTGATATGCGTGATGAGGTTTTGGAGAATGGGTTGGGTTCCAGACATAATTTCTTTCAATGAAATTATTGTTGATTTTAGTAGGAAAGAAAGGTTTAGGAGGGTTTCTGAGCTAATGCCTTTGATGATTGTGAAGGGTTGAATACCTGACATTGTGACATATAATGTGATCTTAGATGGGCTTAGAATGGTAGGGTTGAGCATTCTTTGATGATTTGAAGGAGATGGGATATGGGCCTAATGTTATTGCATATGCTGCTTTGATAGGTAAAGGCTTCTATGGTAGATCCTCTATTGCAGATCGAGCTCATTTTCCACCAGTTTCATTTCGTTTGAGTTTAGCAAGAAGCTACATTTTCTTCCATAATGGACCCGCCTATTGTTTAAAATCCTTTATAAGCAGATCGAGATAAAAGAAAAGAAAATACAATCTCACAAGCTTTTGACCTCCATAGTGCCGCCCAAATATGTGGACAACATCCTTAAGAAGTTTGAGGGACTTGCAAGAACCATGCCTAGAGATTAACACTGGTGATTCAAGGAAATAATAGTCATACCGAGAGTTTAACCAGTTGCTACAACCCAACAAATGTAATCAACTCTACCCGGTTCATCACAAACATGTCTTGATGGCCTTTTTAAGATGAGGAAATTGGAATATGCATGGGAGATTAGGATCAAAATGCAGAGGAATTGATTGATTCCGATTAAGTCCTCTTCTTAATGTGCTTATTGATGGGCATTGTAAACAAGAAAAAATGAACCAAGCTCGGAGGCTATTGGCCAAGATGTATGATAGAGGCTATCAACCAGATACAATGGCTTATAATACATTAATGGATGAGCTCTGAATTAGTATGAGGTATGTTTTAACAATATACCTAGTTTGACTTGCTATGAACAATTGTATATTTCTCATTCAATCCTTTAGATAAAATTCATAACGTATGTAGTGAATACAACCTAAATGTCTTTTTAAATACCTTCCAATTTTGATGTAACAACATATATACTTAAACTATGTTCAAACTATGTTTTGATTTTATCTTCTAATATTTACCTTAAGATTCAATTTGAACTTTTCTTCTTTGTCTGACCTAAGAAGTCCATTTAGGTGATATCTCTCAGAGAAACCATACCAATCAAAATATGGACTCAACCTGTTTTTGTTGTTTTGTATAAAAATTGTAGATTGTTGTCTTTTTTCTTCCCGATTAGCAGGGGAATGTTGGTAGCAATGTGAACTTATTTCTACTATCTTCTATAAGGAAATAATTTCCATTAACATTGGAGTGCATATTATTATCAAAATTTACAATACAAAATAACTATTTTGGAATGCTCATTTATACCATTGCAAATTCCATGAAAATCTCCATTTTGGACTAAAAATATGAGTTCAAGCATTGTCTATCTACAGTGGATTACATTGCAAACCTAAGGAAAGAATATATATTCCTATTTACTAAATAATAGGGTTTTGGTAGAAGTTACATTAGTTAAATAAAACTTGAAATGGTTATCGATGGGTCTTTTCACATACTCTTTCTTTTTATGATTATCCTATCAAATTTGTCTGAGGTATGTTTCATGTCCCAAGAAATGGAGCTTTTATCTCCAGCATATTATTGGGATTGGTTTTGGAAGCTTGCACATAAGAGACATTCGTGGAAATCTGTATTTAACCATTGAAAAATGAAAAAAGTAGGGCTTATTAGATGAATGCTAACTTGGCCATTTTCTAGGTGTTTTATAAGGCACATAGTATATATGCTTCAATGGTTCTAATAATTTATTAGATGCAGGAAATTATATACCTCTCTAGTTAGCTACATGTTTCTTTCATTTAACTCTCAAGTTAAGGATTTTTTGGTAAGGTAGTATTTCTTTTTTAGGGAAGCTTTGTGGAGCATTGCATTTTCTATAATAAGTTTTGTTTTCTAAAAATCTTTTATTGTGAAGAAAATTTCTTGTCATCCTTGGATGAGTTAATTTGGCAAGTATCATTCATATATTATGAGCAAGTTTCAAAATAGTTTGTGCAAACTGAATTGGGAATTGCACTTGGTTCGCTACACTGCTTATTTGTTTAGTGGAACCCTTAATGAATATTGAATTTATTTGACCGTTATTATTAAATAGAATCATGAAAGACAAAGGAAAGGTGAAAGAAAAAGTGGAGGAAAGTAGTAATGATGTTGAAGGAGAGAATTATGATGATGGAGGTGACTTGTTTGATGATATTTTGAAGGAGGTTGATCCTTCAAATATTCTTCCCTAAAAAAAACAAAGATGAGCTTCACAATCTAGAAATTATCCATTTGCAAATACGAGTGGGGAGGATGATGATGACAATGATGATAGCAAATAGTTGATGAAATTGATAAAACTGTTTTGGTGCCCTCAATGGTAAGTTTCCCACAATGATGAACAATGGAATATAAAATTTGAAGTGTGAAATGTGGAATGTAATATTTATGGTATTATCCTTCAGTTGAACTATGTAGTAAATAAGTAATATTTTTTTTTGCAGTTGGATGGAAAGTATTATCTTTTCCCTTTAGTGGTTGGTAATTTGGTATTGAAGTTCTTTATTTTCATTTTGACATGTTCTATGTTTGATGAGTAGTTTGTTATTTGAGTGCATGATGCATGCTACTATTTATGGTATTATCCTTCAGGTGAATCACACTTGATCCTGCATGTTATAGCTGATTTTACCACTCCAGGTAAATCACACTTGTATGGCCTTCCCCTGTCCCTCTGCAGACTCCTTAGACCCCTTGGACCATTTTTTGTCCTTTGATGTTTCCTAGACCATCCCTAAAAACATGTATAAATTCATATACACCACTTTTAAACCCCTAATCATGTATATACACAGGTTTGACCACTAAAATTACGTACATCGAGATGTGTACAAAATACAAATCCTTTTGGAGTTTTCCTTGACATGGATCTGACTCACTTGAATCCTGGCCTTCCATATGCCTTGAGATCGCTCAGATTCAACCTTTCATTACCCCTTTGAAAATCTATATAAGGAACTCTTTGATACATTAAAGGCATAAGAGAGAATTGGGAGCAGAGAAACTATAGTCCATTGTTGCTGGAACTTGTGCTTGAGTCTGCATCCCTTTGCCCCTTGGAGCACTTTTGTGTTCTTCCCAAGCTTTCCTTTTGCTTGTGAGCTTGCTATCAAGAGATGGAGGATTGAGGTGGTGGAGGCCCAAGTGGGGGATTCAGTCTCTCCGATTCGCAGACGTGCCGATAGAGGTTGTTCCATTGTAATCTTTGATTTTATATTAATAGAAATATATTTTCCTATCCAATAATGTATGTATGAATGAATATTTTATCCATGGATGATTTCAAATGCTTATACATTGTTGATTATATATGCTAGAATAGATCTAACACCAATATATATAGTATGCTTGTCTTGTTTACTTGTTGTTGAGGAAGTGTTCATCAATTCAAGCTAAAGTTGGAAAGCTCAATGAGGATCTACTTCAACCATCCGGAATAAGGTACAAGGTCTAATCCTTTAGTGTTAGATATTTGATTTCTATTGCATATTGGAAAGGATTGGTTTTTGGAGTCAAGCTATCTGTTGTGGTACCCCAAGCCATAGGAATTTCTCTCTGTAACAGAACTGGAGACTCCGCTGGGGAGTTCCTAGTAGTTGTCCTTTGGGGCTTTTCTATCGGCATTCAATGACTTTGAATTGCTCTTTTTCTCTTGTTTCTATGTCGGGTCTGGGGGCATGTTTTCCTAGCAGTGTCTGATTGGTGTGAAGTTTGTCTTAGCTTGTCTGTTTGCCTTTATTTTTGTGCACCTTTATTCCTGTATGCGAGTTTTTAATTCACAGTCGCATATATACGTGGGTTTCACTGCTATTTCCGTGTACACATGTGGGTTTACTACGAACAGTCACGTATGCCCTTAGTTTTTCCTTCTAGAGGAAGATGGATTGTTGCTGGGTGAATTGTGATGATTGATGAGTCTCCTTTGATAATGCTAGAGTCTATATACACCTTTATTTCTTACCAGAGACATTTTTTTAGGGTAAAATTTCTTTTTTGAAGAATGTTCTTGTCATTGCATTTTCGATTTTTTGTTTTGGGATTAGTGCATTAGATTTCTTTTACCTTAGTACTTTGCTTGAGTGCTGCTTGAGTGTGCTTGCAGAGTTTGGGGGTTGTAGAATCACTCTTTTGCTTTTATATCTCATTTTTAGTTCAAAAAATCCAAAAATATTTGCTTATCATTATGCATTGCATCTTGCATTTTGCATAGTACTTGCATTAGATTTGCTTTGGAGTATTAGTCAGGATTTCATATAGGAAAACTTGCATTTATCTTTTGAAGAAAATTGTCCATTTCATGTAGTAGCATACCCTGTTTTTCATGGACACAATGCATTTGCATTGATTGTTAGGTGTGCATTTTACTTCATTTTGTGTCATAACGCCATTAGTTGCATGGCCATATACCTATTTTGAGTAATAAATCCAATTAAAATCAACACTTAATTAAAATGAACTACACTATTTTATTTGATAGGGTTCACCAACAAGATTAGGTTTTAGGGTCTTGGAATAGTTCATTGTAAGTCAATTCTCCAAGACCACTAAACAACAACATGTATGTGTCTATTTAGGTGAGTGTGTGAAATTCCTTGATTTAACCAGTGTTTCTCAGGATCCTCCTCTCAAAAGGGAGTTAAGCACGAGGCAGTGTGAGCGGTTATTGATTGGGATGACCCCTATTCATAATTGAGTAGCACCGAAGATATTTCCAGGATTGTATTCGTATCTGGGGGCTCTTTTGAGAGTTTAAGGATTTGCTACCCTGAACATACGGTCAATCCTGCCTGCGACTGTCTGCCTGAGGATTGATTATATTGAGGTGACCTTAGTGGCCTTACCTAGGATATCGAGGGGGTACTTTGCAGGGGTTATTCTGCGGGTGTCCCAGCCAGGTTGGGGTCGGACAACACAGTCGCTTTATGCGTTGAAGTTGAGGGCCACAATAATTGGTTACGTACCTCCACTTATTGTGTATGGGAGTCTTAAGCCTCTCCTAGGCGAGACATACCTGCTTCATTCGGGAGCTCACTTATCCTACCCTTGATTGCTTGTGTTTGTATTTAGATTTTATTGGTGATTTCTCTGTGCATGTTAGCTTGCCTATGGTTTGCGTAGCTAGAGATTATTTTATATTTTTTGAGTCATTGTGGATTTGGATGTGGCTCCTCACTGTTCTCGTCATTTAGCAGGGCTTCCTCCTTCTACATCTCCTCCTCCTTTGGGAGAGAGAAATAGACAGTCCAGGCAGAATACTTTGCACATTGATTCACACACCATGGGAGACCACGTTGAAGGTATTCCTGAACCACCTTCTCCCATTCATGTGGAAGATGGGGAGTTTACTCCTAACTATGATCCTTCACCTAATTTGACTGAGTTAGGTCCTATGATTTCTGAGATAGGTACTTTTCATGATAGACCTACTTACTCTAGGGTTGATTCCCCATTGACTCATCGCTGGTATGGAATGCCAAAGGATGATGAGACTCATTTTGAACCCACGAGCACTGGTTATGGTAGTTATGGTATGTCTGGTTTTCCCACACATGATTTGGCATTCCATGTCGAATCTAAGTTTGAGCCTAGCACTATGCCTAGGGGCACTCTCATTCCTTACCACGTGGATAGGTTTGGGAGAACAAGTCACATTGCACCTTCCATCCCGGCGGTGGAAGCTACATCACATATTCCTCCTAGGTCTAGGGTTAGTGATCCTATTAGGATACCAGATCCAAGATGAGTGACTATAGGGAATAACACGTACATAATTACACAGGTCCCTTCATCCTCTGTCCCTATTTCTTCGAATGCTCACCCTCCACCTCATTCACGTGGTCCTTCAGGTCGAAACGTTGCTACGAGTCATGTCCGTACTGCGGTTACTCGACCAGTTGTGTCTCAGGTTCACGTATTTCCCATTGTTTCGGGAGGTTATGTCCATACTTCTAGAGGTAATGTTACTACTTCTGGAGCGTATATTCCTACTTCCAGAGCATATATTCCTACTTACGGAGTGTCTTACGGGACATGCGATGAATTATGGACCTCATTATGGGACATAGTATGGGTAGGGTTATTCACCTTATGGGTGTAGGTATCAACAAACCACTTACTCTCCCAATTATGACTTTGTAGCTCCGAATAGTCAAGGTACACCACACTATGGTGCTTCCATGCCACCCTATATGGGTCAAACGGGGGGAGGGCACTATGGCCAAGGTCATGGTGGTAATTAGACCTATGTGAATCGAAACTATTAGGGAGTGATCCATCAACCTCATCATCCTAGGCTCCCTTTCCTCACAATGCTGAATCTTCCTGACTTGTCGAGATTGACGAACGATCCTGTAGCTCATGACCCGGCTTGGCCAGCTGTCCCTACTATGCTTCCCTCGGACATACCCAAATTTGAGGGCAAACTGGGAGAGGATTCGAGTGAACATGTTACTACCTTTCACCTATGGTGCTCCTCAAATTCATTACATCAGGACTCAATTTGGTTGAGACTATTTCAATGCACCCTTATAGGGCCTACCACAAAATGGTATATAGAGCTACCTAGGGGAGCATTCGCTTTGTTCGATGACCTAGCGATGAATTTTCTTAACCACTTCCAGCTACCAGTGCATTATGATGTTGGTATTGAACTCTTGTCGACATTTCGATAGGATAAAGCCACACATATCTCGGATCATATCCAAGAGTGGTGTAGACGAAAGAGGTTGATTAAAGCCTTTATACCACCCGAATTCCTCCTCGAATGGTTCCTTAAGTCATTATTCCCGTATATAGTGAAGGATGTTTCTACATCCAGACTGAAAAATGAGGAACAAGCCATTTTTAGGGCGTAGGAACTAGATTTGATTTATGTTCAATCTAGTTTGTTATATGAGATTATTCCCAATGCTCCGCGTTCTAGTTTCGACCCCAAAGTTAAACTTGGACCACATGCGGACGGCATTGTTGGTTGTGCGAGTGCTAAACCTATGGATTCAGTTGCAAAACAAGTTAGTCAATTTTCACTCAACCAATCTGCTTCAGGACAAGCCATGACTTCATCCCAACCCACCCAAATGACGAATGTTCTTTCGGTACAATCGTCGGACCAGAAGGGTAACCCACAGCCTGGACGAAATAAAAAGAAGGGTAAGAATAATCGTAAGGGTGGGAATAGAAATGAAAATGATAATAATAATGGCAATAATTCCCGTGATGCTGGGGGGACAAGCAAGCTAAACGTAAGGTTAAATTTCCTTGCAAATTGTGTAAGGACAGTCACCTCACTTACTTATGCCCTCGTGTTGATGAAGCCTCAAGATTCTTAGCGCAAGGCCCAGCTGTGATGACTAACCCTTTACTCACAATCAAAATATGAACTAGAGGACCCATGATTAGTTTCATGGTGATCAAGATCCGCCAGAGGGTAGTTGTCGTGGTTGCATTACCATGGTTCATGTTGCGAAAATTGTGACCCGTGCGAAAGACTATGGCTTGTCACAACCCAACCCAGGTAAGGAACTTGATCCACTAGGGACTCCTTTGCGTATTGAAAAACCTGTGGATAAACCTCAAGCTACACCTTGCATTCCTAAGGGAGTCCTTAAGAATTCCGGGCACAATCCTAATGCGTGAGATGCCCAGAGCTATTCTGTTGTCGAGGATTTGGGCCACAGTCCTTGTGCGAAGTCTACACTAGAAGTTCTTCAGATTTGTGCTTCACAAAGGAAGGCTTTGATTTCTGCCCTTGGTGTGAATGATGATAATTCTTCCTCCATGATTAAATTTGAAACTACAGGACTTCAGCCTTTCTTGCCTAACTATGTGTCTCTTTTGATTCATGTAGAATGTCTTAACATGCACATCAAGCACACTATGATTAACGAAGGCACTGCTACTTCTGTGATGTCTCTATTGTGTTGGAAGGGTTTAGGTTCCCCTAATTTGTCTAAGTCCGTGACCATGTTAACTGCGTTTGATGGGAGATCATTTAGGCCGCATGGGATCCTTCCTTCCCTTCAGGTCCGTTTGGGAGGAAAGACCATTGCAATAGAGGTCAAGGTGGTTGATGTGCCTCTTGACTACAATCTCTTGCTGGGTAGGAATTGGATGTATAGTATGCAAGCTGTAGCTTCTTCCCTATTTCTCATTGTATGCTTTCCATTTAACGGGAATATAGTTACGATTGATCAAATTTCATTCAAGAATCCATCGGTTACCGCATCTTCAGGAGCTTCTATCCCGATCATAGAGCACTCTCAGCCGGCAACTGGGAGTGTGGGTGTGGGCATGTATCCATCCCTCATGGGAATTTTTAGTTGTCCTACACATGTCCTTATGATAGGGTCTAGTTCTGGTGAGGCTTCAACGTCTATAAGATCGGTGTCTTTTGCACGAGTCATATGGAAGATCCTTGGATTCTTCCTACACTGAATACTTCGAGTGAGCCCATCATGACGAATGTGTCATTGCCTGCAATTATGGTAGCTTATCAATCTAATCTTGAGTGTGTTGCAGAGCCTAGTCCTTCCTCTTCACGGATGGAGAAGGAGGACCTGTATGTGCTGCCTACATGGGTAGTATAGTCTTCTCATGCACATGACTACCTTGATAGTGTTTTTCCTTCGGATAAAGCAATTATTGAGGCCATGTCGGGAGTTGAGCCACCATGGGAAGAGCTCCATCATAGATCTTACTTTCTTCCCGAGCTTGACTTCTTGGAGTGTAAGGACTTTATGGAGGTTCTTAGTGAGAGAATTGGTAGTCCCATGGTTCCATTAAGCTCTCCTAGTCCGATGGCTGATGGGAACATGGAAAACATATCTCCAACGACTCCTATCAATATCTCTTGCGATCCTGGCAGGTTAGAGAATGTCTATATTGGGGCGGAATGTTCCCATGCTAAGATTCAAGAATACACCGAGTTGTTTAAAGAATTTCATGATATCTTTGCTTGGTCTTACGATGAAATGCCAGGTATCAACCCTCGCATTGTCGAACACAAGATTAAGAATTATCCCAACGCTAAGCCTATTCGACAACATTTGCATGCAGTGAATCCTAGGAAAGCACCCGTAATTAAGGCAGAGATAGAGAAATTGTTGAAAGCTAGTTTTATCTATCCCATTCCCTTGACGGAGTGGATCTCAAACCCTGTTCCAGTTGATAAGAAGCAGGGAGCGATCCGCATATGTACCGATTTCCGTGATTTGAATTGTGCCTGTCCTAAGGACAATTTCCCCACACCATTTATTGATCATATTTTGGATGAGTGTGTGGGTAGCGAGGTTTTTTCCTTTATGGACTGCTTTTCCGGATATAATCAGATACAAATTAAACCTAAGGACCAACATAAGACAACATTTATTTGTCCTTGGGGAACTTTTGCATATCAAAAAATGCCTTTTGGCCTTAAGAATGTCGGAGCTACTTTTCAGTGGGAAATGACCTTGATTTTCCATGATCTCAAATCGATTATCGAAGTATTTTTGGATGACCTTGCTGCTCATTCTTGTATGAGAATGCGTCATTCCTATCATTTGAGATTGGTATTTGAAAGGTGCCGCCATTATTTGGTCAGGTTAAATCCTCACAAGTGCATCTTTTGTGTGAATTCAGGTCTCTTATTAGGATTCATTGTTTCTAAAGAGGGTATAAGAGTCAACCCTTTGAAGGTTGAGGCAATACTTTAGTTGTCTCCCCCGAAGAATATTCGTCATCTTCAATGTTTGCAAGGCATGGAAAACTTCTTACGGAGATTCGTTGTCAATTTCGCCAATTTGACTAGAGGCTTCATGCGTCTTTTGAAGAAGGACACCACCTTTTGGTGGGATGAGTGAGCCCAGGAGTCCTTTGATGCGCTCAAGCGAGCCCTAGCATCAGCCCCGGTGATTAGTCCCCCAGACTATAGCCATGATTTTTTACTTTATGTGGTCGCGTCCATGGAGACAATTGGCATGGTTTTGGTTCAAGAGGATGAGGATCTCCAAGAGCATGTCATATACTACCTAATCCAGAATCTTATTGATGCAGAAATTCGTTATTCTCATGTTGAGAAGCTTACCTTAGCTACCATACATGTGGTTCAATGGTTGAGACATTATATTCTCCTTCGCCAGACCTTGGTTGTAGCCCATGTCAATCCATTTCAATTCATTCTCACTTGAAGAATGATTGGGGGAAAATATAATAAATGGATTGTCATCCTGCAAGAATTCGACCTTGATTTTGTTTTGACAAAATTTAAGAAATCGTTAATTTTTGTAGAGCTTATATCGGATTTCCCAAGAGAGGTCGAGGAGTTGGTTTGTGAAGATACGTTTATCGATGAGCACATGTTCTTAATCTCAACTTTAAACCCATGGTATGGAGATATCATTATATATCTACAAACATTGAAGGTCCCTACTCATCTCTCACGAGATGAACGGCGACAATTACGTCATATGTCTAAGAATTACTTCATAGTGGATAAGACTTTATACCACCATGGGGTAGATTCCATTTTATGTCATTGTTTAACTCATGACAAGGCTGAGGTAGTGCTGAATGATTGCCACAGAGGGGCGTGTGGTGGTCATTTATCTGGGCTTTCTACAGCCCAAAAAATCTTAAGAGCGGGTTATTTCTAGCCGTCAATCTTTAAAGATTATGTAGATGTGATCAAGAGGTGCCACCCTTGCTAGGTGTTCGCACATAATATGCACTCAAAACCTGCCTCGTTACATCCCATAATCATTGCCAATCCCTTCACCAAGTGGGGGATTGATTTTATGGATTGCAACCCAGCTTCAACTGGGGGGCATCATCATATCATAGTGGCTGTTGACTACTTCAAGAAATGGGATGAGGCTATGCCTATAGTTAAATCCGACGGTGAGACAACTGCACACTTCGTATTCAACCAGATTATTACTTGGTTCAGGATTCTGAAGGAGCTTGTCACTGACCATGGCTCGCACTTTCAGAATCGTATGATAGAAGAGTTGGCATCAAAGTTAGGGTATAAACAAGAGCATTCCTCCTCTTACTACCCTCAAGCAAATGGACAGATAGAAGCAGTGAATAAATCACTCAAATCCATTCTCCAATGAACCATCGCACAAAGCAAGAACAATTGGCACATTATGTTATATCCTGCTTTGTGGGCATATAGAACCGCTGTTAAGACTGCCACAGGTTTTTCTCCATATCATCTTGTACATGGAGTGGAGTTGGTATTCCTGGTTGAATGCAAGATTCCTTCTTTGAAGCTAGCCATAGAGCTCTTGCCGGACACTTCACCATTGGACGAGTGTTTGGTCCACCTTGAGCAACTTGATGAGCAACGTCGAGATGCCTTGGTGGCTCTAGAAGTAAATAAGCGTTGCGTAAAGGTCCAGTATGATAAGTCTATCTATCCAAGGAGGTTTAGTGAGGGAGACTTGGTCATTTTGTGGGATCAACTGAAAGAACCCTTGGGAGCAGGAAAGTTTAACCCCATGTGGCATGGTACTTACGTCATTAAACGTGTATTAGAGAAGGGCACTTATGAGTTGGTGGATTATGAGGGAATGGCCTTGGCAGAGCCTAGAAATGGGCTCTATATCAAGAAGCACTATGCATGATTTTTATCCAAGGTTGGTTATTGTATATTATTGTACATTTTTGCATAGTTAGGTATTTTCTTATGGTGATCAGGTTTGTGATTAGTTTTCGTTTCTTTTGGCAGATGTCAATGGAATCTTCCACCTTCATAGGATTCACGGATGGTGAGATTCGTCACACTCAACACTTAGCCTCTGTTGCTTGGGTGATTTATACTCCTATGGGTCGGGTATTGTCTTCAGGAGGCGTATGCTTACGACCATCTTCAAACAATGTTGCTGAATATAGTGTCGTTATTGAGCTTCTACGGGATGCCATTTTACATGGCGTTCTCTCTCTTGAGGTACGTCTTGATTTGGAGTTAGTAGCGTCACAACTTAATGCTTTGTACCATGTTAGCGATCCAACATTATTAAGAAGATTCTTACGTGTGAGGTTTTTAGAACAGCAATTTGACAATATAACATACATACACATTCCAAGAATTAATAATCAAGTTGCTAACTCATATGCTAACTACGTGTTAGATTGGCATTTGCTTCATACTCATTAAACTCATCATAAACACAAATTTTTACACATGTAAATAAATAAACCGATAATCATAAACAAATTTATATACATCCAAAATGTGGTAATACATAGTGTCATAATACAAAAATGGGGCTCTCGAGCCACCAAAATATAATACACGGTAATACAAAATGTATCACTCCTAGGTATCTAAGCCTATGGAGGAGGAGGGGGGTTGTGATCATGGAATGTCACCACAGCTCTAGCTAGCAATCGAAATAATCACACCCATGCTCGTGGTACACTCACCACCTAGCGCTGCATAGCCTCAGGCAAGTCCTCGACTTGCGCCATGGGAACTTTGTGTGTCAGCCTCACAAAGTTGGTATGAATGCTCTGGAGCATCTGCTCTACATCCACACCCGTGATATCGTCTCCTCTTCCCCTCTGTCTTTGACAAGGGAAGCCTTCAGGATTCCATGGTCCCACATCTGCATGCATATGGTAGATGTCACTATGTATTGTCACCCAAAAACATGTCTTTTGTTTCCATATAATCAGAAAACACACAAAAATTAAATAACTCAAAAATTTAAAGAGAGGGTCGAGATTCATTACCTATGTCACCGTATGCCAATCTTGGTGGTAGCGGTATGTCCGGGTCCCCTTGGAAATATATCCTTGTATAGGGGTAGTCATCGATGGCAACTATTTGTCGCCACCACCACGAAAAGAAATCAGCTGGATGGGGGTTGGACACTCTACCTCCCCCCAGTCTGTGCATCGCATCTGCCCAACACCATTAGGCCACATCTCGAACCCTATGTAGAGGAACTTCAACTCTAGGGCTCAATCTTGGAACACGCTCGAAGGAAAATGTGCTCAGTGTGCTGCTGAAACTGAATTTTTGCACTCTGCCCATCTTACACTCACTGAGCTAGTGTTTCATGTTGCCCAGTAGTGTAGTGCTCTAGTCATATACCATGGGTCTCATGCACTCCACTGCATAGAACATCAGAGGCCGGGAGGCCTAGTGGAGTGAAGCCAAGCCTGCTATCCTACCCAGTGTCAGTAGGATGGCCTTTAGGCCCAACACCTGTATAGAGTTGGTTGGGATCTGACTCCCCACCTTCTCTGTGTCCGGATAGCAGTACACCACAATGTACTCATCTATAGTCATGCCACCTCCGGACAAAAAGAATGTAGGTTCACTACTTCCCCCCATCAGGAAAGTCCAGTAATAAAGTATATGTCCTCCACCTCTATGGTGAGGGACATCCCATCTATCTAGAATGACTCTGAGTCTGGATCCCAGTAGTCCTCTGACATCTGCAATAGTCCTGGTTTGGCCCTTAAGCCACCAAGACACCAAAATTTGTAGAACCCACATGCACGTAGCACTTGTTGAGCCATTAGATCGGCCCTTACTGCCTCTTCTACATCACCATGTTCACGCTCTCTCCATTCTAGGACCATCCTGCACAAAAAATTGGAAGTTTACCCATTAGAACACTTAAAAAATCTTAAGCGCGGCCGCATACGCTATTGTTTTCCAAACAGTCGCATATGTACGTGGGTTTGAGGGTGTTTTCCACGTATAGCTAGCCCTATATGTAGAAAAACCCTCGATTTTCGTGTGGGTCACAGCGCCTATTTTGAATTGGCCTAGAAATCCAAAATCACCATGGAATTTGACAAAAATTGCATCAAAATGGAAGAGAAGAGCACAGGTAAGTACCTGGAAGAAACGGTAGTGGATTCCACCGGCTGGATCTCCTAGAATTCGCTGTTGAAATTCTAAGCTCAAATGGGTAAAAATTTCAAATGTTTTATAATGTTTTGAATTTTTTACTATTTATAGAAAATTTTCAAATTTTTGAAAATTTTTACCCCCTTTCCTATAGTTTGGACCGTTTTTGGACTACTTTATGATGTAGGAGACCTTTTTGAGTGTTGTTTCAGCCGTTGGATTGACTTGTTTGTGTTGATTTCAGGTATCATGTCTAAACTAGCATATAGGTTAGTTTTCATCACTGTTTGCATTTTGCATGACCTTATGACCATTTCATTATAGCCTTAGGTACGAACCCACTCTATTATGGCATGATATGATTGGTAGAGCTTGACCTTACATGGGTACCCTATTTAGCGCCTTATTTTAATTTGGTTCCCATGCTGACGTGTTGTCCCTTAGGGTGTGGGAGTCCATTGTATAGTATTTCCATGACATTTCGCAAGAGCCTCATACTCCTCTTGATATTTTGCTGGCCTATTTCCCTTAGGACTCCCTTATGTCAAGTTGTAATTGCATTATCATGTGCTTTTCCTGTCTTATTGAGCCTTACGCCGACTTCCCTGACATTGAGTTTCAGCCATATAGCCTAAGCTTATCTCATGTCTAGCCATGTAGAGCCATTTTATATATCCTTTGCAGCTTGATTCCTTTTTCACCGGGAGGGGATTTTTCCTCGAGTGTCACTATCCTACACATGTATCCTTGCATTGAGCATAGGTATGTTCCACTGCTTGGAACTAGTTTGTTTTCCCCTATGACACTCGTCTCCTCCTAGTCTGTAACTATAAAGCCATTTTATTCTTTTTCAAGATTTTTAAATATTTGAAAAAGTCCAAAAAAATCAAAAAACCAAAAAGCCGGATAAGAAAAGATGTTATCTTTTGGCAGCTGTCGAGTCATGTTGCCTTCAAATAGAGCACTATATATCACATCCGTTGGTTGGGTTTATAGTTTGAATTTAGGAGCTGTACTCATTTATCTGAGTTTATCTCCACCGACTGGTTAAGCTTCTAGTCCCCATGGAGCCTCTGTCGATGCCTCCTGTGTCGCAGGGATGTCCCAGTTTTGTATATTGAGTCTATGCTGCCTATATTTAGTCACCATATGTCGTTATGCTCTTGTTCAAAGGAAGTTGAAACCTGAGTCGACCATTCCTCAGTTATCTTGACTTTGCATGTCAGCCATTCCCGGTACAGTTACTGGTTCATGCACCTTATGGTCGAGTCCTTCCACATCATACAGCTTTGCTGAGTACCTCGTGTTGGATGATGGGGGATGCCTTAATGCCCTCCTTCCAGCGGATTTCATCCCATTGACTTCAGATCATTTATTCTGGGATTGGAATATAGAGTCATTTTTGAGTGCCTTGAGACTTGCAGTCATCAGTGGCAGGTTCTCTCGCCATCGACAGTTTTTGGGAATACATCAATGTCCCCTGATCGATGGATCCTCTCAAGTGTTTGACCTCAACACATCTATTTTCACTTGTTAGTTTGTACTCTAGTACCTTGATTCCCAATTTCATTATCGGTAGGTGATCTCGCGTTTGTTAACGGTATACATCAATGACCGGTAACTAGACGATGGACTACTATGTTCGACCTCGACACCTCTATTCACATAGTAGGACATGTACTCATAGCGGTTTGTGTAGAAGACCTTCCAGATTGGTGGCATATCTTATATGCTACCTCCTTGATCGTGCCAATGTTCATGAGATTTCAGCTCTCGTGACTTGATTCTAGTATATGTCAGACATTTCCAGCTATTATGGAGATCTTGATCCATTGTATATCTTCAGCCGTTATGGAGATCATGATCCTTTGTATATCTTCATCATGGAGATTCTTATCTATGTATATTGTACGTGGTGATGACCACTTATGTGATATTTTGTATCATGCCTATTCATGGCCATTGTACTCTTATGTATCCGGGACTGCTAGATGTATTTGCAGTTATGTGCAGAGTTGTATCATTGTACTATGCTAATTGGGTGGCTGGTCTTCCATTTGGGATTCTTCATCACTCCACTTCTGAGATGGACTTATAATGTATTTCGGCCATCGTATGACCTCTCTAACCTCACACATTAGGGGGCATCTGTTATAGTTGATTTTATCACTCCAGGTGAATCACACTTGTATGGCCTTCCCCTATCTCTTTGAAGACTCCTTAGACCCCTTGGACCATTTTTTGTCCTTTGATGTTTCCTAGACCATCCCTAAAAACATGTGTAAATTCATATACGCGACTTTTAAACCCCTAATCACGTATATACGTAGGTTTGACCACTAAAACTGTGTACATCAGGGTGTGTACAAAATCGAAATCCTTTTTGAGTTTTCCTTGACATGGATCCGACTCACTTGACTCCTGGCCTTCCATATGCTTTGAGATTGCTCGGATTCGACCTTTCATTACCCCTTTGAAAAGTTATATAAGGAACTCTTTGATACATTAAAGGCATAAGAGAGAATTGAGAGTAGAGAAACTATAGTCCATTGTTGCCCGAACTTCTGCTTGAGTCTGCATCCCTTTTTCCCTTGGAGCATTTTTGTGTTCTTCCCAAGCTTGCCTTTTTCTTGTGAGCTTGCTTTCGAGAGATGGAGGATTGAGGTGGTGGAGGCCCAAGTGGGGGATTTAGTTTCTCTGATTCGTAGATGTGCCAATAGAGGTTGTTCCATTGTAATCTCTGATTTTATATTAATAGAAATATCTTTTCCTGTCCAATAATGTATGTTTGAATGAATATTTTATCCATGGATGATTTCAAATGCTTATACATTGTTGATTATATATGCTAGAATAGTTCTAACACCAATATATATAGTATGCTTGTCTTGTTTACTTGTTGTTGAGGAAGTATTCATCAATTCAAGCTAAAGTTGGAAAGCTCAACGGGGATCTACTTCAACCGTCCAAAATAAGGTACGAGGTTTGATCCTTTAGTGTTAGATATTTGATTTCTATTGCATATTGGAAAGGATTGATTTCTGGAGTCAAGCTGTCTGTTGTGGTACCCCAAGCCATAGGAATTTTTCTCCGTAACAATGTAGTAATTAAGTAATATTCTTTTTTGCAGTTGAATGGAAAGTATTATATTTTCCCTTTAGTGGTTGGTAACTTGGTATTGAACTTCTTTATTTTCATTTTGACATGTTCTATGTTTGATGAGTAGTTTGTTATTTGAGTGCATGATGCATGCTACTATTTGGAAGGAATAGATCTAATGGTTCTCTTTCATGAGCTGCAGCTACCATTTAATGGTATTTGTTCCTAGACCATGACTATTTTGGGCCAGTACAAGGCTGTGATATGTGCAACCAAGTTGTATAGGCACAAAACAACATATAATATGTCACAGAACAAATGCACAATTTATGAGAAAAGAAAAAAAATCAAGACAGACACATACATGAAGTAGAACAAGCAACTCAAAGTTTTTGAGTCAAGATACAGAAATGACACATTTTTATTTTTTCGTATAGATGAAAATTTTACTTTTGCAATAACATAAAGTAATTTCGAGTAGTATCAAAATTTGGAGGTGCAATTCTCTTAGGAAAAAAATTGCAGAAAACAGTCACATGTTGGACTTTAAGTTTAAATGTTGTTGAGGAATTTATTTCTGGGAATGTTTTATTTTGATGATTGGTAATTTTCTTCTAATGGAGAAGATAACCAAAATCTCTAATTATATGTTGGAGCCCAATCAGATATTTAATGGGCATAATTTCAATATGCAAAAAATGATTGATTTTCATTTCTTGGTACAAGTGTACACTGGGAGCGTTGATCAGGAAAGTTGTGAGACAATAAGATTGAGGATAAATATGAAACACAACTAAACCTTAGTCATGGAAAAGATGAATATGAATAGAGGTGTTATAATAATCAACCCATAGTTAGCTACCTTAGACATTAATTAATTCATTTTTGTCTTATTTGCCTAGTTTCCATATTCCACCTTATGCAAGTTGTCCTCCACATGTCCAAAGTGGTCAAAATTGCTAAAATTGAGTCATAGAGCACTTGGGAAACCACTTGGAATCAAATCTGCTTTATTCTTGGCCTTCCTAGCGCATGTCTGCTTTTCCTACTTGATTGCTTGCTTTTGCTGAGTTTTAAGGCAATTGGGAAAGTTTGACTAGGTGAAGTTCACTTGTTTTTTTCCCTCATCATACTCCACTCTTTTCTCCTAAGAAAAGCATGTATGATTTGTCCTTCCATCATCTATTAGCTTGCCTAATTTATTTTTCCAATTCGTGAGCTCCTAGACAGATTTGGAAACTACTTTATGCACCTATGGGGGATTTGCTTAGATTTAGTAAGCCTGCTTTTGACCAAATTCGAATGGCATCCCAATGCATTCAAATATCTCATGTAATTATTTATTATGGCAGCCTATGACTTCACAGGGTTGTCTATTGTACACTTATTCAATACAGATTAGTGTTCTGCTCCATATTCAGTCTCCTTTGCGTGTAATTTGCATGTGTAATTGGCAATTTTTGTGAGTGTAATTATTCTAACACCTGGGTTCAATTTCCAAATGGTATCAAAGAATTTGTAGATTTATTTCTCTCCTTCCAATTTTTTATTGCAGGTTCGACATCATTGACTGAGAGCATTCTACTGACTGAAGGGACAATTTCTGAGCTATGGATCAATCTCAGAAGATCATATTGACTCCATTTAACTTCTTTGAATGGAAATCAGAGATGGATATACTGTTGAGCGAAAAATGCCTCTATAGAGTGACTATGGCAACAGAAGTAGAGCCCAATGTAGCTACAGAGAAAATTAAATGGCACAACAGGAGGGATGAGGCCTATGGTCTTCTGTGTCTGAGCATATCCAGAGACCTCCTTTTCCATCTTGATGGATTAAAATCACCAAATGAAGTATGGGAGAATATTTTTTAGATTTTTGGTAAGACAGATGAGATGATGGGACATCAAATTGAAAATGAATTGATCTCCCTGAGTCCCAATAGCTTTGAATCCTTGCAACTCTACTTTTCCAAGTTTAAAGCCCTTATTTTGCAGCTAAAACAATGTGGAATCGAAAAGAAGGAGGAGCAATTGGTTTTGGCCATACTCTCAAAGCTTGGCCCTGACTATTAGTGTTTTTCTCGACCTTCCATGCCACAAAGTTGACAGCTCAAACCTGGAAAATTCCTAGCCTTGCAAATTTCATGGAATCTCTCACACAAGAACAAGATAAATTGGTGATGATGGGAACCATCAAACCTTCCAAAGACCAAGCTCTAGTTGCTGGAGATTCAAGGGTGAATTCAAAAGGCAAGAATAAAGCTAAAAAGCCACCTAAGCAAAAGAGATACAAGAACAAGTCTCCAGAGGAGCCCCAAGGTTCTAAGAAGAACCCCCAGAAGAACAAGAACAAAGGAGAAATGAGCAAGTGTGCATACTGCAGTAAGGGAAATCATCCTGAAAGCTCTTGTATGAAGAAGAAAATTGACATGATGACCCAAATCCTAGAGAAGAATGGCATATCCCTTCCCGACAGCTCAAAGAAGAGGGAAGGAGGATCAAATTCAGAAGACAGAGAGAGAGTTCATGCATTGGTTGCTGGCACATCAAGCTTACCTAGTTTCATCATTGAATCTGGAGCTTCAAGACATATGGTTTCGACCAAGGAGGAATTCACCTCACTTGAAATGTCGAAAGTTCCACCAATAGTACTGGGAGATGACTCTCTCACTGAAAGTTTGGGCAAAGTGGGGATTGAAGTTCAGCAATGTATTGTATGTTCTAGGTCTTTCCTCTAACCTCTTATCAGTGTATCAGATGACCCACACAAGGTCTCCAAAGAAGGTCATATTCTCCTCTGATGAAGTTGAGATCACAGAGATCTCAAGTGGTAAATTCATTGCAAAAGGAGTTGCAAATCACACTTCGAAGGTATACATGTTCTCACACTTCCTACCCTACTCAAACCCCTCTGCTCTTCTGATTCATGCTAATGAGGCAAGCAAGCTTTGGCATGAAATATTTGGCCACCTTAATTACAAGTATATTTCTGATCTTAGTGAAAAAGAAATGGTCATAGGGTTACCAAAGATAAATTTTTCCAAAGGATTCTGTCAAGGTTACATCTTAGGAAAACACCCAGAGCATAAATTTGAGAAAGCTAGTCATGAGAGAACCTCTGCACCTCTTGAGTTGATCCATTGTGATGTTTCTGGCCCATTTCCTCATATTTCAATGAGTCAGGCCAAATATGCATTACATTCATAGATGACTTTTCCAGGTACTGCTGGGTTTACTTCCTGAAACACAAGTCTGAATTTTTTGGCCTCTTCAAAGTGTTTAAGGCTTTGGTTGAAAACCAGTCTGGGAGGAAACTCAAGTTCCTCAGATCTGATAATGGTGGTGAGTATGTCAAGTCTGATTTCATTCAATATTGTGAAAATGCAGGTATTCAGATGCATCATTCTATCCCTTACACACCACAACAAAATGGTGTTGCTGAGAGGAAGAACAGATCACTGAAAGAGATGGCAACCTGCATGATGGAGGCTAAGACTTTGCCACCAAATTTTTGGGCCGAAGCTATAAAATGTGCAGAATATATTCAGAATAGGGTGCCTCATAAATATCTTTATGGTATGACTCCTTTCGAAGCATGGAGTGGGCACAAGCCAGATGTGACCCATTTCAGGATTTTTGGCTCAAGGGCTTGGGCTAGAATTCCAACAGAAAAGAGGAAGGCCTTGCAGCACCAAAGCCAAGATTTTCTATTTGTTGGGTACTCTGAAGATTAAAAAGGGTACAAACTGATCAATTTGAGCACAAACAAATCCTTCATTGAAAGGAGTGTCCAGTTCCAAGAAGAGCCTTTAGTAGCAGTGGAAGTTGGAGAATCCTCTTCACCATCAGAACCATTGAATGTAAGTGAAGAGATAGTTTAGTTTGTTGATTCTAACATGTCTGATAATGATGATTTAATTGCATATCCTAACAGTCCTAGAATACCAAAATTTTCAGAAAATACCATTCATGCAGCTGGAGAACTAGTTGGAAATCCTAATGATCCTAGGAGGACTAGATCTCAGTTTGAGAGTGCTTTGTGCATGAAAGACCCTTTGTTTGCAGAGAAATGCTATCTGATGGTTAAATCAGACCCATAGACATATGAAGATGTAGCACATGATCCAAGATGGAAAACATCCATGAAAGAAGAGTTCAGCTCACTCCAGAAGAACAACACTTGGGAGCGGGTTGATCTTCCCCCAGGGAGGAAGCTAGTTCAATGTAAGTGGGTTTACAAAACCAAATTTGCTGATGATGGTTCACCTTTGAAATATAAGGCAATATTGGTAGCCAAGGGATACTCACAAGTACATGGCATAGACTACAATGATGCCTTTGCACCAATGGCAAATATGGACTCCATCAGGATAGCCTTAGCCATTGCAGCTTCGAAGTAGTGGGAGGTACATCACATGGATGTGAAGTGGGCTTTCCTAAATGGAGATCTTACTGAAGATATTTACATGCAGCAGGCTCAATGATTTTCTACTAATCCATATCTTGTGTGCAGGCTAAAGAAATCATTGTATAGGCTTAAGCAAGCCACCAGGGCTTGGTATGCCAAGATTGATAGCTTTCTACTATCATTGAATTTTGTTTGATGCAAGTCAGATCCTAATGTCTATTTGAAGCTGATTCATGGTTCTTTAATTATTATTGTCTTGTATGTTGATGACCTTCTCATTATAGGAATCTCAAAGGATGAAATTCCCTCCTTGAATGATGCAATGAACCATGCATTCTCTATGACCGATTTGGGGTTATTGAGCTAGTTATTGGGTCTCGAGATAGCTCAAACCAAACATGGAATAAAAGTACATCAGTCCAAGTATGCCTTGGATTTTCTAAACAAGTTGAACATGAAGGACTGCAATCCCAACAAGACTCCCTTCCTTTCAGGAGTTAAGCTTGAAGAAGCAGATTCTTCACCTATGGTAAAAAATACACTGTATAGGCAACTGATTGGGTGTTTGCTGTACCTTACACATAATCGACCTGATATTTATTATGTATTAAGTGTGGCTTCAAGATACATGGATCAGCCTCATGAGATCCATTGGAGAGCAGCCAAAAGGATCCTTAACTTTGTTCAGGGAACAAGGACTCATGGGATCTTCTACAAAGCTAAATCTGATCTTGATTTGATTGGGTTTACTAACAGTGATTGGGAAGGTGACAACACAAATCGAAAGTCAACATCAGGATATGTGTTCATGCTTGCTAAAGGACCAATCAGCTGGTCAAGCAAGAAATAGAGTGCCATTGCACTCTCATCTACAGAAGCAGAGTACAGAGGAGTTGTAAATGCATCAACTCAATGTTTATGGTTGCAGGGGTTACTTGGTGAGTGTGGCTTCAAATCAGAATAATCAACTACTATCTATTATGATAATCAGAGTACCATTCAAATCTGCAATGATCCATTTTAGAGACATAGAACCAAACACGTTGAGATCCATATGCACTACATCAGACAGCTTGTGCATGATGGCACCATTCACCTACTCTTATGTTCATCTTCAGAACAAGTAGCAGATATATTCACCAAAGTTTTTTGTGAGAAGACATTTAGCAATCTCAAATCACTGCTGGGGATTTCTGATCATGCTGTGAAGCATGAGTGATGACAATATTTTCAAATTTTGTTTTACTGTCCATGTTTAAGGGAGGATTTTTCCCACTGGGTTTTTGCCTCTTTCCTTGGTTAAATGGACATGCAGTATGTAAAGGGTGACTAAGGCTTGTTTCTAGGCCCTATAATTTTCTGATATTTTACTCATAAGTCAGGCTTAAGGGGGGGTTTTAGAATAATCAACCCATATTTAGCTACCTTAGACATTAATTAATTCATTTTTGTCTTATTTGCCTAGTTTCCATATTCCACCTTATGCAAGTTGTCCTCCACATGTCCAAAGTGGTCAAACTTGCTAAAATTGTGTCATGGAGGACTTGGGAAACCACTTGGAATCAAATCTTCTTTATTCTTGGCCTTCATAGCACATGTCTGCTTTTTCTGCTTTATTGCCTGCTTTTGTTGAGTTTTAAGGCAATTGGGAAAGTTTGACTAGGTGAAGTTAACTTGTTTTTTTTCCTCATCATCCTCCACTCTTTTCTCCTAATAAAATCATGTATGAGTTGTCCTTCCATCATCTATTAGCTTTCCTAATTGATTTTTCCAATTTGTGAGCTCCTAGATAGATTTGGAAATTGCTTTATGCACCTATGGGGGATTTGCTTAGATTTAGTAAGCCTGCTTTTGACCAAATTTGAATGGCATCCCAATGCAGCCAAATCTCTCATGTAATTATTTATTATGGCAGCCTATGACTTCACAAGGTTGGATATTGTACATTTATTCAATACAGATTAGTGTTCTGCTCCATATTCAGTCTCCTTTGTGTGTAATTTGCATGTGTAATTGGCAATTTTTGTGAGTGTAATTGTTCTAACACCTGGGTTCAATTTCCACAAGAGGAATAGATAATTATTCATGATAATAAAAAGGTCAATGATAGATGAGATTCTCCTAGAAGTGCAAGATGCAAAATATGCATGCATAATATAGTAGCGGCTATGAGAAATGTGTGGAATTTCACATAAAGGTAAAACCCTTTTACATTAAAAAAACCCATGTTTTAAATGAAACTAGAGGAAAGAGAGTTAATTTCAAAACTTTTAATGAATTTGAAATATGTTAGAGATCAATTATTGGTTATAGGATCAAGAAATTTCTCTTTAATTGTTGTAGCTGAGGCAGATATTGAGCATAGATTTTAAGATCCTTCAAGCATATTTTCCTTTGAGAGTCAACTCAACTCAACAGCTGGGCCATGTGTGAAAAAAAATTAGGAGTGACTTCATAGAAACAAATCCTACTCATCTAATTGTTAAATCAAGTCCAAAACTGCTCCGCTATTGGAAGAACAACATGTTCGATTGCCAAAACAAATATTGTCAATATCCCCAACTCCAAATTTCCATGTAACGTTTACCGAGTATCTCTCACCCTTGGAGCTACCAACCTTATAATCAGCACCACTACCAGGATAGAAACCCTCTCCATGTCTATGTAAGTATATATAGAAAAACTGATTGATCTACCTCAAAGATCTCTGGTATCCCATCTCCATGGTGTACATTCCAATCAATGATAATAACCTTCTTTGATCCTACAACCAAGATGAAAAGATAACAATTGTTGCATTATTTTGAAGACAAAAAACCATAGAATATTTTACCCCTGCATTATGAACAGGAGGTCTTAGGAGAGAAAATCCATTCTCAGCTTGGCTTATCATAATTGCTTTTGCATGGTCAACACATAAACTAGCGGCAATCCTTCCCACAAGATATGAGTGCTTATTTGCATATGTATTTGAGCATTATCAACACCAAATAAATTGAGTTCTCTATTCATTTAATGAGGTGGAAACATAATTATTTTTGAAATGAGGGTACTGTCACCATAATATTCAAATTGCTCAAAAATATAGTTTACTCTTCAAATGTCCACAAATTTTTTCAGAATAACCTTGGATCCAACCTAGATTTTCCAAGGTTGAGCAATACACAAGTTCACTTTTGTTGAGTTTTAGAATGGTTTCAAGTGCGCATGGATTCCTCTTGTGTGTCTTTCATTTAGCTACAGAACCGAACATTAATTATGGTAATTTAGTACTATCTCAATGTCATGTAGAAGACGGAATAAATGCAAACTACTTGTTGATATTACACAAGATACACCAAACTTCATATCAGCTGTACTTATGGATGAAAAAATTCATATCAACAATCCTTATGGATGAAAACTTCATATCAACAGTCCTTATGGTTGATACTGGGTGAAATAATGCTTATAAATATAGATTTATTGCTTCTTTAGCTCACATGTTTCTCCTTGAGGTGCTCATAAGTACCCAGAATCGCATTGATCCAGGAGGATCCAAGAAGGCAAAATTTTTGAAGTCCTCCAATCTCAACAAAACTGGCTTCAGATCAAAGGGATCATCAAGATGATTCCAATGGCGTTCATTTCACCTCAAACGGACTCCGTATGAGAAAGTTATCGAGTTCTATTGTATTGATGAAACAGGTAGATTTGGCAAAATGGGGGTGCCACATGGCACCACTGGCAGGGTGACATGTGGCATCCATACAGTATGGATGGATGACATGGAATTTGTATGGACATATAGGTGGCAGCACAGTCCAATCAGGATGCGACATGTGTCATGTACGGACGATGAGGTGGCAATCCAGTCAACAGTATAGAACAATCTGAATGCAACACGTGTCAGTACGGAGGTGACTGCGCAACTTAGTTGGCAGTACAGCAGATGAGTTGGCAGCTGACTGGGCATTGAGGTAGAACAATCCAGAACTGCCACATGGCAGCACCGGATTGGCCAATATTGATTGAAGTTCACCAAAATGTTGCTGCTCCATCGGTTTCGAACTCCTGACCTCCCATACCCTGTCTCTGCGCCTTTACCAACTGCGCTGGTAGTGTTCCTTGTATAATGTATGGAGATGAATTTATTTAAAGTGCGCTTGGCATTTTGAGCCCCAAAGGGGCTGGGGCTTAGCCCCAACCGTGGTTCTTCCTCCCACGTGACCGGGAGCTCCGACCAGCGCTTGAAGCCCAATGCATTTAGCACGTGCTCTTTAATGACTTTGAGAATGGTTACAAAAGTGTATTTTGTTACAACAGACTATAGTGGGTTGATAGTATTATAAAGTACTATACTTAGAATAGTTGGTATAATTCCCAACAAAACCAACTACAACATTAAGACCCATTAGTTAGAGGCTGTAACCATTTGCCAAATTTGAAAGGAATAAGTTGTAACTAAGAATTCATGAGAAACATGTGAAGGGGGTCTTCTCAAGATATATAAACCCTCTTATTCTCCATTTGCCACTCATGCTTTTGAGTGGAGACTTTGTAGCTAAAGGAGAGAAGGGATATTGCATAGCTCTGTAGGAGGAAGGTACTAGTGTTTATACTCGTTTTACACCGTCTTTAGGCTTCGGAGTTGCTGGAAGCAGTCTTGTTGTGTTTTAAGCAGTGGTTCTCTTCCTAACCATTGTCGCCAAGGTATAATTGTATCATTGCCATGTATTTTTCCTTATGCTGAGATTATAGATCGGCCCTCCTATTAAGAAGCAGGCCCAGAGACGTAGTCCACCCTGGACGAACTCCGTTATCAACTTGTTGCCTTTATGTGCGTATTGTCTATGCTGTTTGGTTCTCTTCTTATGGATTTGTGAGATTCATTCATGCTCTTTATGCAATTCATGTTAACATCATAGAGTACCAAAGATCTTGTTTTCTGATCATGCCAATAATAGGTTTGCATTGTATTTTCCTATAATAAGAACATCTCGAACAAGCTAAGGAGAAAAATAATCACGATTGCTACAAGCAGGGAAATGTCATCTTTAGGCTCAGAATATCCAATAGAATGTCACAGTAAAATCCACAACGTTCTTCAAGTATGAGTGAATGGGTTGTCTTCTTAGTCCTATATCAAATATTTCCACTCATGAAATAGTGATCAAAATTCTTCTAAGAGGCAACCATCCATGAATCACTTACTCATAAAATAATACAACATCAAGACCCCATGCAACCCTCTTGCTAGAAGTGTGAATAAATTCACATGGGTACACCTAAGAAAACTGGAAGTAACACACCATAAAAACAAATTTGAATGCCTGAAGTTATTCTTTATTGTTTTTTGATCACCCTATCCATGCTTTGAATTTTATCTAGTAAAGTGTATGATTCTTGGTTAATGCTTTTGTAATAGCTACAAACTATGTTTTCACATATAAATAGAGTTAAGGGATCAAACATAACTCTGCGCTCAGTAGCCACCTTTGTTTTCCATGACTTGAGAGGTCTACACTAATGGCAAGATTTTTTTTTCCCATATCCTAGTAAGCAATAAATTTTGTGACCACTAGTGGAAAATGAGAGATTAGTGACCAAGAGACCAAAATGTTTGGACACCACCCCTAGTGATTTATTTAAGTCACGAAAGAGAAGGGAAGTAATAGTAGGTGACAATTGCGTTACTCCCATAGTTGCACTTGGCTAGAATATTTTTTGAGTCCTTGCATACAGGGTGCCATATTTTGTTACAATATGCCCTAGATGGGCTGACTGGGACTGGCAAGATACTAGAAATCTCTCTCACTTAAGTGCTCTAGGGTGGGACATGTTTCCCAACATTTTTTAGCTAAGGAGTTAACTCAATTGGTTGTTGCCAATGTTTCCAGGCATTTGGTGAGTTCCATGTTAGCAGGTGCCTGGTTCGTATCTCTTAGCCTTAGTTGCACTAGTTTACACTGATGGGTTGACTAGGGATGCCATCCCTTGGGTTTCCTTGCAAGGTTTTCTGTCGAAAAAAGAAGGGTTACATAATAACAACTGGAAAAACATATAGGAGCTTGCAAAAGAAGTTGTTACTATACTTGCTTGCAGCAGGCCATTATACTACTGTGGGATAGTCCTCTGTTCCTTTGTTCTTTCCCATTTGTTCTTCCTTCCTGCTACTTTAACTCGCTTCATACTTCCTCTAGTCTCAGATGGTTTTACACCAGGCTATGTATTATATATATGGTAGCTACCTGCTACTCCATATTCTCAACACATTTATCAACTCAGCTATATTGAGACTGTGGCTTTCTTCACTTGATTTAGTTTTTCCTCTATCAGCTCAAACTGTGCCTTAGAAAGGATTGAGAAAGTTAGCAGCCAAACCTGCCAGTATGGCAGAGTGTTCTTAACATGCTAGTCCATCTACTCCACTACTTTGTATATCAGCCTTATTCCTTGAGTATGGCCCAGGTCCTTTGTGAAGAAGCCTATCTNCCCTGCCAGTATGGCAGAGTGTTCTTAACATGCTAGTCCATCTACTCCACTACTTTGTATATCAGCCTTATTCCTTGAGTATGGCCCAGGTCCTTTGTGAAGAAGCCTATCTCCTCACGCTCCTCTAGATCCATTGGAATAGTGTTCTTCCTCAAATTGGTGCCCTCCTTAGTCAATTGTTTTGAACATTATCTATATTCTAAATGGTTGGTTGGTGTTGGGTGTCGAACTTGACCCTAAAATTTTGGTTTCATATACGCTAAGCCTTGGTCTCCCCATCCTTGGAATTGCCTCACCTCCTTATAGTCATATCTCTTTTGAGTCTTCTAACTCTACTCTCTATACCAGTGTAGGATAAAAAGGTATGTATACCTCTTTTTGAACAGAATTTCAAAAGGGAGAGATCCACTAACTCTTGGTAAGAGGTTAGGGATTGACACTACTAGATTCTTTTTAGTATGGGACTTTCTCTCTGCTTCCCTTCGATTAAAAAACCTGAGCATAGTCCCCAAGTTTCTCTTGATTGATTCCTTGTAATGGCCATAATTCATTTCAGCATTGATGAGCAAACTGGTTATCCTTATGCACCATGGTATGGATTGATTGCTGAGATAATTTTTTATGTTATTCTGGTCACCTTCCCTCTTTTCTTCTGTGATTCATCTTTTCAACTTTAATTTTCCTATGGTAGGGATTGATCATTGAGAACATTATTGACCTTACTCTGTTCACCTTACCCATTTTATTCTGTGATTCATTTTTTCATCCCCCCCCTGTGGTGATGATTGATTACTAAGATTATTATTGACCTTATTCTGGTCACCTTCCCCCTTTTCTTCCATGATTCAGTGTTTCATTTCCCCATAGTGAGGATTGATTGCTGAGTTCATTATTGACCTTATTCTGGTCACCTTCCCCCTTTTCTTTTTTGTTTCATTGTTTCATTTCCCCCAGCATTTGAATTTTCCACTTGTTTCCAGGTCTACCCCTTACTATTACTTGCTACCCCAAGGAATTAATTCTGAGTGATGGATCTAGCATTGAAAGTAACAACCATTATATTACTTCCAGCACAAAAATTTGAAATGCGATGATTATTATCAGGTTGTAATATCTACTTTTGTATGTAGCCTATACAGAGATGCATAGTATAAACAATCGAGTAGCTACAAACTTGTATGATGTCTTGGAAACCTATTTCTTTGCTTTTGTTCTTTTTTTTAAAATAATTATTGTTGAACTAAAAAATACCAAAATCTTTATGTCTTAGATTGGATTATACAATGACCAGTTTTTCAGTTGATAATGGCAATTATTTCTGGTTGCCTTGGTACAAATGATTGGGAATATATTTTTGTCAAGTTGCATTGCTTTTTGAATCTTTAGAGATTACATGCAGATACCAAGCAAAACTGCAGCAGAATATTATGTATTTGGATGCCATTGCTGATTCTCAACCTCAACTGCCAGTATCTCATTCTCAAGTTATTTTTTCATACTATTTTTATTATTGAGGACATTGTTTCAGCTATATTTAGCCCATTTGTTGGTTAATACTCCCTTTGTCGATTGTCGAAGAATGAATATGCTCAGTCATCATAAATGTATTCCTATATATGACACCAAATGGTACAATGCAGCCTGGCACACATTACTTGCAACACCAACAAGCACAACAACAAGTAGCACAGTCTTTCATGGCAGGTAGGCTTCCTATGCAACAGCTACAACAGGAACATCATCACCAACAACAACTGCAACATCAGTAACAGCAGCATCAAAAACAACATCAACAATTGCAACATCACCAGCATCAGCAATATATTCACAGCCAGCTAGGAATGAGCTCTAGGAAATAATGGATTACAAATGCTACATAGTGAGGCAGGAATGGGACGAAATGGACCTCTTCCCTCTTGGCGATTACTTGACTTTGGGTGTGGTGCTTCTGGTAGCATTGGAGAAACCATGCAACCAAACAAGGTTTTGGGTGTAGATACACATGTTGAAAATAAACAAGATAGTGTTTCCTCAGAAAATGCCCATCCAGGTTTTGGTGATGTACATGGGAACTCAACAGGACACAATGTAGATGGATCAGAGCCATTGTACTTGAAAGCCCCGGAAGAAGAAGGGAATTAGAGAGATTACCATAGGTCTGCCAAAGTCAATATGGGCAGTATGTAGGCTTTTGGATGAACGCAAAATGAATCAGAATTTCTAAACCTGAAAACCTCTAAACAATTTGAAAAGTAAGATTTACCAATGGTACTATACTAGGATTTCCATGTTCAACTTTAGACACTTGTGCAGATTGAGTTGCATAACATTAGCTAAGGTATTTTTTTATAAGATTCTATAGCATATTTTCAATTAATCTCCATGCCATGCTGACCTTACTGAATCTTACTGGTGATTTGAGTTTGCTTAAGGACTAATGTGGATTGATAGCAGTTGGGCCAAAGTAAATATGACTTCCTCTTAATATTTTCCTGTGTTCTATAGGATATATAAAAATTATCTATTATTGTTTTTTCTATGTTCTGTAGCATATATTAAAGTTATATATTTTTGTTTGCATGCTTGTTTTCTATTGTTTCCAATTGTGGTCAGTGTAGAGAAAAATACTATTGCAACTACTAGATGTATGTATGAACTATAAAATGAGCTAATCCAGGTGAATCTGAGAATACTTCAATACTAGATAAAAAATTTAATTAATATTTTTAAATTGGTTTTATTCTAATATAATTATTTGATTAATATTTTCAATTCAAATTTGTAAGCAAAACTTGTTAAGCAATTAGTGCTTGAATTCCCTAGTCACTAACTGTTTGTGGTCTTAACATACTGAAAAAAGCTTGAACGACAAATCTATCTTTCCTTGTAAAATTACTCAAGCAAGTCTGACGATTCACTAAAGTGATGCCAATTTCTGTTGTAAGGATAATGCCCACATTTCTTAGTATTTTTGAATTATTTTCTTTGATGTGAATTTCGTTTAAAGCTTAATAAAATGAACTGCATCAGTCATGTCTAAAATGCTTTCATTCTTGTACCACTGTCATAATATTGTGATCAAATTTCCAAATCCATAGAGCTAAGTTCTTAAACATCCCAACATTTTTCATTGCAAAGACTTGGTTTTACATAAGATGTTTTAGAATTTGCATAATAATTATTATTCTTAATTTAACATATATGGAAATAACAGGTTTTTCCAATGATTTGATTTTGTACATATTTAAATGCAGGTGTGACAATTAGTTTCATACTAGCTGGAGTAGCTTGTGTGCTTAATGTATTGTGCTATGCAGAACTCTCATCTCGTTTCCCTGCACTCATTGGAGGAGCGTATCTATATGCATATTCAACTTTAAATGAGCTAACTATATTTCTTGTTTTTGGTCAACTGATGGTTGACTATCACATTTGTGCTGCTAGCATAGAACGCAGCTTGACAGGTTATTTGGTGACATTTTTGGAACTCTTCCCTTTTATAAAGGAACACCTGTCTCATGGCTTCATCCTGGTGGCATGGAGCTCTTTGGGAGATTTCTGCCGGTCAATGTTTTGGATCCAATATTTTTTATAGTATTAACACTTGTACCGTGTCAAGGTGTAAGAGAATCATCTATTGTGAATGTTGTCATGACTGTGCTAAAGGTAATATTTTATGTTTCTTGTTTAACATTATCCTTACAATAATGCCTCTTCTTTCTTATAGTTACTGGTATGTTTGTACTGTCCTAAATTTGACTTCAATGCGAGCTCTCTGAGTATATTTGAAATTTGATAGTGATTGAAGAGTAGACATTTGTTGGAGTGAATAAAAAATAATATTCCTCTTCTTAATTGTTATATCACAATATATCTGAATCATTCAATGACAGGAACTTTGATACTAATGTAAATATATTTACTTAATTATAGGTTCTAACTATCATCTTCTCTTGTCATTTTTAACATCAACATCATTGTCTAAAACCAATAACAATTTTGGGTCTGTTTAGAATAGCAGATACCTTGGGTTGGAAGGACTTCTTTTCAGGTCTCAATGAATTTGTTGACAGCCTGAAAGAATGGAGATTCTATGTAGTTTATTCTCAAAAAGTTCAACTGGAAGGTACTGATAATTTTAGTGCTTGTCGGTCTGACAGTCATCCATGTACACAAGCACAAGTTTCTTTTCTGACAAACTGTAATCACCTGATAGTTGCAATTGGCTACCCATGATACTTTGATCTCAGTTTTCTATTAAGTTTGGGCAGTGGCTGCAATATTGTAAAGAACTTATGATACTGAAAGAAGTCCACATGTGTTGCAGTTCTTATTTTAAGCTAGATTCCTTTAGCAGGCCATTGAGTTAAGGTCCTTCAAAATTTCATATTTTTCCCTTCTTTCAATGCTATTATATACAATTTCATAAAACATGAAAATACTCAGAAAATGGTGCAGTAACTTGTTTCACCTCCAATAAACTCTCTTTCTATATTATTTAAACAAAAAAAAATTGTTTCCTTTTAGAGAATCTTGACAAAAGCACTTTTGAAGGTCTCTACTGTTTAAAAATAATCCCACAGAACCATCTTTACAGTGATAAGGTCCTCCATACTAGGTGCGAATTTTGAATGGGAAAATGTCTTGAGTGCATTATTACAAATACAATTGGAATTGTTTTTAGAGAAGTTTTCATGCTAGAATATTTGAAGTGTTCATGCCTGAAAAGCTCAAGAAACACCCCTTGTTGAAATGACACACTCCTGTTTCTCATTTGTGTATTTTCATATCGTATTCTTGGGGCTTATCTAGAAAATGTTGCGACAGGGCTTAGATGCAGGGTTAACAAGTTATGGGCATGCTTGCTAGTCAAGATTCTATTTTTGAAATCTCTTAAATGAGTTAATAAGGAATTCATTCAGTACTGACATTGGCATCTTTTGTCTGAATGCAGGCGGCTCCCATTAACATTATTGTTGGTTCTCATGTATGGGTGGAAGATTCTGAAGTAGCCTGGATTGATGGAGAAGTCCTAGAGATCAATGGGCAGAAAGATAAAATTTAGCTCACTAATGGAAAAAAAGTAAGACATTTTTACTATTTATGCTGATGGGTTTGGTTGCTTCATCTTTTGTATTAAAGTTCTTCTATCACCAACACAATGCAGGATTGGATTTGTGAAGCAAATTATGAAATTCATGTTCCAACGATGTACGTTGCCAATGTTCAACACTTTGCATCGACTAAAGATGTTGTCTTTCCTAATTTTTCTATAATTAGTCCTCTTTAGATGAGTTAGATGGCCAAAACACTGGAAAAGGTTATCTATTTTGCAGTCCATATTGTTATAGCTCATCAAGTTGCTACCATAAATTCAGAATGAATTGATTATTTAATATATGATTTGTTTCATTAAATTTTATGAGTATTCTTGAAGATATTTGTATTTATTCTCACCTCTACTTTCCTTGGTTTTTGGAAACATCTCATCCCCCTCTCAAGCACTTATTCAAGAGTGAGATTGATAGTATCTTTCCATCCCTAATCAGCCCAAGAACAAAAAACATGTAACAAGCACGATTTGAATTTGGGCGGGGAGGATAAGAACTTTTCTTGTTAACCACCCATGCTAATACTGTTAGAAATAATACTTTGTAACTAATTTTTTAATAGACGATTACTGTGAAAATTATATCAGTGTAAGGAGAAAAAGTATTATTTCAGTAATTGCACTTTTTTTGGTTGTAAATAATAATATTTGGCTTGTTTACAGGTGGTTGTAGATATTTCAAATGCACACCCAAAAGATACTGAAGCACTGCCTGGGGGAGTGGATGATATGACAAAACTAGCTTATTTGCATGAACCAAGAGTTTTGCGCAATTTGTCAACTAGATATGAACTTAATGAAACATATGTGAGTTTTTTAGTTTCTTGATTGTGACTATTTTGTTGAGCATTATGTAGAAATTTTTTGAGTGGTTTTTTCAGGCTTTGATCTGTTATTGTTTGATATGAGTAGAATTGCATACAGTTTATCTAAATCAAAATGAACAGTTACATTAGCTATTATAGAAACACCGAGCTTATTGTATTGTCTGGTGCTTTACAGACATATAATGGGAACATACTGATTCCCATCAATCCTTTTAGAATACTTCCTCATTTATATGATAGCCAAATGATGGAACAATACAAAGGAGATACATTTGGAGAGATAAGACCTCATGTTTTTTCTATGGCAGATGCTGCATATAGGTACGCTACTGTGATTCTCCTTGATCAAGTGATGTTTCACCCGGAGAAAAGCTTATAAAAGTAGAAAATTGAGAATTTTTTGAATACAGAGTGATGATCAACGAGGGAATAAGTCAAGACATTTTAGTTAGTGGAGAAAGTGGAGCAGGTAAAACAGAATCCACCAAAATGCTTATGCGCTATCTTGCTTACATGGGGGGATGAGGAGCAATTGAAGGAAGACCAATGGAACAACATTTGCTAGAAGTAAGAAACCATTGCATTTATGTCTTTGAATGGAGGCCAACATTCATTGACAACAATCCATTGATAAAAGCTCTTAGGATGCTAGAATTTTTGTGGCATGTTTCTAAATCATAATTATGTTCCAATATATTAACTTTTCATCTTTTGTGGCTTGCATTCAAATCCTGTTCTTGAAGCCTTTGGAAATGCAAAAAATGTCAGAAATAACAATTCAAGGTGAAGTTTTTTTTATATTTTGATATATGCTATTATGCAACTCATTCAAGGAAATAATGGAAAGTTTGAGTTGTCAATTAAAAATTTCCATCATATAAGTTTCTAATGTTTTAAAACACTAGTTTGATAGAATTCCTTCTCAATTGTAGTCGCTTTGGTAAATTTGTTGAGCTTCAATTTGACAAAAATGTAAGAATATCAGGAGCTACTGTCAGAACCTACCTATTGGAAAGGACCCATGTTTGTCAAATTTTGGATCCTGAGAGGAATTATCATTGTTTCTATATGCTTTGTGCTGCACCACCAGAAGTATGCTAAATGCATGCATTCAAATGTTTATATTTATATATGCATTATGTATCACCATTAGATGGATGCTTGCATTATCATTGTTTCTATATGCATGCATTTAATGTTTGAAATTCAAATTGAATAGACACGTTATTTATTTTCACACCAAGTTTTGTTTCTATTTATGACTGATTTTAAAGAATAGTATGCTAACAATCAAAGTTGTGATCATTTTCTTGGTCCTTTTAGGATACTGAGAAATACAAATTAGGGGATCCAATGTTAGAATAATCAACCCATAGTTACCTACCTTAGACATTAATTAAATCATTTTTGTCTTATTACCTAGTCTCCTAGGTTCCACTCTATGTTAGTTGCCTTCTACATGTCATAGAAGTCAACACTTGCTAAAAATGAGTCATGGAGCACTTGGGAAACCTATTGGAAACCATATTTAGCATGTTTTCTTTATTCTAGATCCTCCAAAGCACATATCTTCTTTTTCTGTAAAGCTGCCTGTTTTATTGAGAATTAAGGCAAAAGGAAAATCTAGACTAGGCGTAGTTGACTTTTTTTTTCCCACATCATCCTCCATCCTTTTCTCCTAATAAAAGCATGTATGAGTTGCATTTCCATACCTTATTAGCTTTCCTACTTGAATTTTCCAATTCATGAGCATCTTAGTGGATTTGGAAACTGCTTTATGCACCTATGGGGGATTTGACTAGATTTAGTAAGCCTGCTTTTTTACTATTTCGAATGGCATCCTTATGCATTCAAATATATCATGTAATTATATATTGCAGAAACCTATTACTTCACAAGGTTGGATATTGTACACTTATTCAATACAGATTAGTGTTATACTCCAATTTCAATCTCCTTTGATGTTAATTTTGCATGTTTGATTAGCAATTAAATGAGTGTAATTTCTCTATCACTTGGGTTCAATTTCCACATGATATCAGAGCCTTTTTAGATCAATTTCTCTCCTTCCATATTGCTATTGTAGGTTCGACATCTTGACTAGGAGCATATTCTACTGACTGAAGGGCACAGTTTCTGAGCTATGGACCAATCTTAGAAAATCATCTTGAATCCATTTAATTTCTTTGAATGGAAAGATGAGATGAAGATATTGTTGAGAGAGAAGGGTCTCTACAGGGTTACTATGGAAACTGAGGCAGAGCCCAATGCAGCTAGAGAGAAAATCAAATGAAACAATAGGATGGATGAGGCCTATGGTCTTTTGTGTCTGAGCATTTCAAGAGACCTCCTCTTCCATATTGATGGATTGACATCACCAAATGAAGTGTGGTAGAATATTGTAGAGATTTTTGGTAATATATATGAGATGAGAGTACATCAAATCAAGAATGAGCTGATCTCCTTGATTCACGGCAGCTTCGAATCCTTGCAACTCTATTTTTCCAAGTTTAAAGCCCTTGTTTTGTAGCTAAAACAACGTGGGATTGAAAATAAGGAAGAGAAACTAGTTTTGGCCATACTCTCAAATCTTGGCCCTGACTATTCATTGTTTTTTTTGACCTTCCATGCCACCAACTTGACAGCTCAAGCCTGGAAGATTCCTAAGCTTGCAGAGTTCATGGAATCCCTCACACAGGAACAAGATAAGTTGGTGGTGATGGGCACCATTGAACCTTCCAAAGACCAAGATTTGGTTGTTGGAGATTCAAGAGTGGATTCAAAAAGAAATAAAAAGGATAAAAATCCACCTGAGCAAAAGAGAGACAATAACAAGTCTCAAGAGGAGCCCCAAGGCTCCAAGAAGAACTTCCAGAAGAAGAAGAACAAAGGAGAAATGAGCAAGTTCACATACTACAGTAAGGGATATCATCCTGAGAGCTCTTTTATGAAGAAGCAAAAGTTGACATGTTGATCCAACTCCTAGAGAAGAATAACATATCCCTTCCTGATTGCTCAAAGAAGAGGGAAGGAGGATAAAATTTAGAAGACAGAGAGAGAGTACATGCTGTGGTTGCTAGCACATCAAGCTCACCTAGCTTCATCATAGACTCTAGAGCTTCTAGACATATGGTTTCGACAAAATAGGCATTCTCCTTTCTTGACATGTTGAAAGGTCCACCAATAGTTTTTGGAGATGACTCTCTCACTGATAGTTTGGGAAAAGGAAGGATTGATCTTGACCATGGTAAGTTCAATAATGTGTTGTATGTTCCAGGTCTTTCCTCTAATCTCTTGTCTATGCATCAAATGACTCAAACAGGGTCTCCAAAGAAGGCCATTTTCTCCCCTAATGATGTTGAAATCCTGATATTTTGAATGGTAAAGTCATAGCAAAAGGTGTTGTTAATCACATTTCGAAGGTATACATGTTTTCCCATTTTCTACCCTACTCAAACCCCTATGCTCTTCTCATTAATGCTAATGAGGCAAGCAAGCTTTGGCATGATATATTTGTCCATCTTAACTACAATTATCTTTTTTATTTGAGTGAAAAATATATGGTCATACGGTTACCAAAGATCAAGTTCTCCAAGGGAGTCTGTCAAGGTTGTATCCTAAGAAAACACCCAACGCACAAATTTGAGAGAGCTAGTCATGAGAGAACCTCTGCATCTCTTGAGTTGATCCACAATGACATTGCTGTTCCATTTCCTCATATGTCCATGATTCAAGCCAAATATGCACTGACCTTCATAGATGAATTTTCCAGCTATTGTTGGGTTCACTTCCTAAAGCATAAGTCTGAAGTTTTTGACCTCTTCAAAGTCTTTAAAGCCTTGGTTGAAAACCAATCTGGGAGGAAACTCAAGATCCTCATATCTGAAAATGGTGGTGAGCATGTCAAGTTTGAGTTCATTCAATATTGTAAATATCCAGGTATTTAGATGCAACATTTGATCCCTTACACACCACAACAAAATGGTGTTGCTGAGAGAAAGAACAGATCACTAAAGGAGATGGAAACCTGCATGATGGAGGCTAAGACTTTGCCACCAAAGTTTTGGGGTGATGCTATAAACTGTGCATCCTACATCCAGAATAGGGTTCCTCATAAGCAGCTTGATGTTATGACTCCTTTCGAAGCTTGGAGTGGGCACAAGCCAGATGTGACCCATTTCAGGATTTTTGGCTCAAAGGCTTGGGCTAGAATTTCAACTGAAAAGAGAAAGGCTTTGTAGCCCCAAAGCCAAGAGTGCCTATTTGTTGGGTATTATGAAGATTCAAAAGTGTACAATCTGATCAACTTGAGCACTAACAAATGCTTCATTGAAAGAAGTGTTCAGTTCCAAGAAGAGCCTTTAGTAGCAATTGAAGTTGGAGAGTCTTCTTCACCACCAGATCCATTGATTGTAAGTGGGGAGACTAATGAGTTTTCTGATTCTGATATTTCTGATAATGATGATTTGATTACATATCCTGACATTCCTACAAGACCAAAATGGGCATAAAATACCATTCATGCAGCTGGGGACCTAGCTGGAAATCCTAGTGACACTAGGAGGACTAAATCTCATTTTGAGAGTGCCCTTTGTATGAAAGATCCTTTATTTGCTAAGAAGTTCTATTTGATGGTTGAATCAGATACATATACATATTAATATGTATCACATGATCCAATATTGAAAACAGCCATGAAATAAAAGTTCAGCTTGCTCTAGAAGAACAACACTTGGGAACTGGTTGATTTTCCCCCAGTGAGGAAGCTAGTTCAATGTAAGTGGGTTTTAAAGACTAAGTTTGTTGTTGATGGTTCACCTTTGAAATATAAGGCAATATTGGTAGCCAAGGGATACTCACAATTACATGGTATTGACTACAATGAAACCTTTTCACCAGTGGCAAAGATGGACTCCATAAGGCTAGCTTTAGCCATTGCAGCTTCGAAGCAGTGGGAGGTACATCACATCGATGTGAAGTGTGATTTCCTAAATGGAGATCTCACTGAAGATATTTACATGCAGCAACCTGAAGGGTTTGTTTCCAATCCATATTTAGTGTGCATGTTAAAGAAATCATTGTATGGGCTCAAGCAAGCCCACAGAGCTTGGTATGCCAAGATTGATGGCTTTCTGCTGTCATTGAGTTTTGTTTGATGAAAGTATGATCCTAATGTTTATTTGAATCTGATTCATGGTTATTTGATGATTATTGTCTTGTATGTGGATGACCTTCTGATTATAGGAAGTTCAAAGAAAGAGATTTCCTCCTTGAAGGATGCAATGAACCATGCATTTTCTATGACAGATTTGGGAGTGTTGAGCCAATTTTTGGGTCTCGAAATTGCTCAATCCCAACATGGAATTAAAGTAAATCTGTCCAAGTATGCTTTATATTTGCTGAATAAGTTTAACATGAAATATTGCAAGACAAGCAAGACTCGTTTCCTTTCAGGAGTTAAGCTTGAAGAAGCAGGTTCTTCTCCTATGGTAAATAATACACTATATAGGCAGTTGATTAGTTGTTTGCTTTATCTTACACTCAATTGACCTGATCTATATAATGCTGTTAGTGTGGCTTCAAGATACATGGATCAGTCTCATGAGATCCATTGGAGAGCAGCGAAAAGGAACCTTAACTTTGTTCAAGGAACAAGAACTCATGGGATCTTCTACAAAGCTAAATCTGATCTTGATTTTATTGGGTTTAATGACAGTGATTGGGAAAGTGACAACACAAATCAAAAGTCAACATCAGGATCTGTGTTCATGCTTGCAGAAGGACCAATCAGTTGGTCAAGAAAGAAGCATAGTGCCATAGCACTCTCATCTACAGAAGGAGAGTACAGAGGAGTTGTAAATGCAGCAACTCAATGTTTGTGGTTGCAGGGAATACTTAGAGAATGTGGCTTTGAATCGGAGTTTTCAAATATTATCTATTGTGATAATCAGAGCACCATTCAAATCTACAATGATCCAGTTCAGAGACATGGAACCAAACACATTGAGATCCATATGCACTACATCAGACAACTTGTGAATGATGGCACCATTCACCTACTCTTCCGTGCATCTTCAGGAACAAGTAGCAGACATCTTCACCAAAAAAATTTGTGAGAAGACTTTCAGCAATATAAAATCACTACTGGGGATTGCTGATCATGTTGTGAAGCATGATTGATGACAAGATTTTTAAATTTTGTTTTATTGTCCATGTTTAAGGGAGGATTTTCCCACTGGGTTTTTGCCTCTTTCCTTGGTTGTATGGACAAGCAGTATGTAAAGGGTGACTAAGCCTTGTTGCTAGGCCCTATATTTTTTTGATATTTACTCATAAATTTAGGCTTAAGGGGGGGTGTTAGAATAATCAACCCATAGTTACATACCTTAGACATTAATTAAATCATTTTTGTCTTATTACCTACTCTCTTAGATTCCACTCTATGCTAGTTTCCTTCTACATGTCATAGAAGTCAACACTTGCTAAAAATGAGTCATGGAGCACTTGGGAAACCTCCTATAAACCATATTTAGCATGTCTACTTTATTCCAAATCCTCCAAAGCGTATATCTGCTTTTTCTGTAAAGCTTCCTATTTTATTGAGAGTTAAGGAAAAAGGAAAAGCTAGACTAGGTGTAGTTGACTTGTTTTTTTCCCACATCATCCTCCATCCTTTTCTCCTAATAAAAGAATGTATGAGTTGTATTTCTATCCCTTATTATCTTTCCTACTTGAATTTTCCAATTCGTGAGCATCTTAGTGGATTTGGAAACTGCTTTAGTAAGCCTACTTTTTGACTATTTCGAATGGCATCCTTATGCATTCGAATCTCTCATGTAATTATATATTATAGCATCCTATTACTTCACAAGGTTGGCTATTGTACACTTATTCAATATATATTAGTGTTATGCTCCAATTTCAGTCTCCTTTGATGTTAATTTTGCATGTTTGATTAGCAATTTTGTTAGTGTAATTGTTCTATCACTTGGGTTCAATTTCCACATCCAAAAACATTTTATTATCTCAACCAGACCAATTGTTATGAATTGGATGGTGTTATTGATGCTGAAGAGTATCTTGCAACAAGAAGGGCAATGGATGTAGTGGGAATCAGTCCTGAAGAACAAGTATGTTTTAATTTTAACAGTTGTGTGTTATGAAATATCACATTAAAAAGGTTATGTGTTGTGAAAATATAGACTTTGTATTGTGCTGAATCATTCCATTTTTTTTAGGATGCGATATTTCGAGTTGTGGCAGCTATTCTCCATCTAGGTAACCTGGCTTTTTTGAAGGGGAAGGATACAGACTCATCTAAACCAAAATATGACAAAGCTATGTTTCATCTGAAAATAGAAGCTGAACTTTTCATGTATGTTTTATTTCCAAGACTGAATTATGTATTATGTACTTCAAGTGTTGTCTGCTATATCTTAAGCATGTTAAGCTGTAAACTGATTTACTACAATGAATCACTTTTTTCTCCGTATCCTAGGTGTGATGTTAAAGGTCTTGAAGACTCTCTTTGTAAACATCTCATTGTGACACATGATGAAAGCATTACAAAATCACTAGATCTAGTTGCTCCAGCTACCAACCAGGATGCATTGGAAAAAACAGTATATTCACAATTATTTTACTAGTATGTATTGTCATGCTTGATGTTCTCTGCTTATTTAGAATTAGATATCAAGAAGTGAAATACACTTGTACACATTTCTTGTTTTCTCAAATTATGTCAAGGATTGTCCATATGGCTTAAATAAGTAGCATCTTTGCATTTAAATTGTTTACAGGCTGGTGAATAAAATAAATATTTCAATTGGTCAGGATCCTAATTCAGAGATGCTAATTGGGGTTTTGATATATATGGTTTTGAAATTTTTAAGACCAATAGGTACCTTTTAATCAAGGCAATCAAAATTGCTTTAGCAATATTTCATGAAACTGTAGTTGTTTTCTAGTCAGTGTTTGCATATTAGTATCCCTAATATGTGTGGTAGTTAGAGAGACTCAGTGGGAATAAGGGAGGCATGTTGTTTAAATATCGTAATTTTTTTTGCAGAATATCTTAGAATCCTGAGTTAATTTATGTATAGATTGGTCCTGAGTTTTTTGTTGCAGACCATTGCAGAAGTCTTGACCATGTGTTATGTGTTGCTTAAATTTTCTTGCGGTATATTTTAAAAGTTAAAAAAATATAATGTATTTGCTGCTAATTGTGGAATTTTTTGTGATTGCCTATACACTTGGTTTGTAATAGGCCAAGGAGGCACATTTATTTTCCTTCAATTAACATTGATTTAATTCTTTATACACTTTCTTCCCATGTGGTATCTTTGAACCGTTGTGTATCAATCTCACAAATGAGAAGCTGCAGCAGCACTTAATCATGTCAAAAAGTAGATTTATCTTTATTGAATTATAGGTTTTTTGTCTTGCAAGACATATATTCATTGCATTATACATTCTTGACTTACCCAAGTCTTTTTTTTATTGGATTTTGCAAAAATGAACTTAACTAAGTGGGCCATTGAGTATGGAGAGCCTATTGCTGAGGCTTTGCCATTGAGTATGAAGAGTCTGCTACTGAGGCTTTCAAGCTGCTAAGTATGGGTTAATTGAAGCTATTACAGGATCTAAGTATGAATTAGCATCCAAGTACAAGTGGGATGGTTTAGCCATTGTAATATGTTGAAAAGTCATCGATGTACTAGATGATTTTCATGTAAAGTTATATGGAGATAGTTTTTGAGAAAACTCATATTTATTGTAATACTTGACATTTCATATCATATAATTTGTGTGCAGTTTAAAACTTATATGGTTGTACTTTATATTATTTTTAAGTGTTGTAATTAACTAATTAATGTGACATTGCATAATTCACGTGTATTATATGATGATAAATAATGTATGATTCTTTTTTTAATTTAAACATAATATTATATTAAAATTTTGTATTGATTAATAATGGACACTATTAAAACTACTAAAATATAATAACCACACATAAAACGACTAAAAATGACTAAATTAGTGACCAATAAAAGAGATTAATGAACAAAATTCGCATATAAAATGACCAAAAATTGAGAGAAACGTGACCAAACAATGAGATATAAATGACAAAAAAAAATACCAAAATTCGCATATCAATGACCAAAAAATAGTTTTGGTGGCTAATTTACGGTCTTTTATTACGCGACCAAATTTGGTCATATTCTAGTTTGCTATGTGGTCATTAATTTGGTCATAAATGTGGTCATATATTTGGTCAGTGATTCAAATATATGACCAAATTAAAGACCAAATATATAACCAAATTAATGACCAACTGACAAGCTATAAATGACCAATTTTGGTCGTGTAATAAAATACCGTAAATTAGCCACAAGCGATCACCAAACCAAAAGAGGTCATTGATATGCAGATTTTGGTCATTTTTTTGGTCACTAATCTCTCATTTTCCACTAGTGCTAAAATCGATACAAACCCTAATCATGTTCCTTGTTTCTATGTGACAGGAACAATATTAGAAACCCATTATGTAAATGGTATACGATAGATGAACCCAACTTTCAAACGTTTTTCAACTTATTCCTAGATTGCTGCGGCTTTCCTTGGGTGCACTTAGCAAATTTTCGGCTAGATTGGCTTGATGTCAGGGTATGTTTTTATCTCATTAACCACAATTGAAGCGTTAATCCCCAACATTTATTCGTAACTCCAGGTGAATAAATCACCAAATTATTTAAATAGAGTCGTATAAGTTTCAATTTTAGAAGGATAAATGTTTTGTCCCAAATGGACATATTCAACAATGTCTAGTTTCACCGATATGTTAATTGGAATATTTTGAGTAATGTTACTCAAGCTTCCCTTAGAGATAGTGTTTTTTGTAAGAATAGGTGAATGTGGGTTCATGAAAATATAAGAAGAAACAAATGATTCAAATCCATTTTATACCAATTGGAAACTCAGGAGGAAGGAGGATCGATGATTATTTCTCCCCAAGGTGACTCATCCAAGCACATTATTTGAATAATGGACTCATCAAAAGGAAAATTCTATAGGATATAATTCAAATATGGCAGAGGTGATTCTAACCAATATGGAAGATGGTAAGGATCTAATGCTACCAAAAGGTGATCATCAATGTTGTAGTAATCAGATGCATATTGGATAGCATAATAAACAACTTTGGGTGGACTAAGAGATGATGTTTCTTCAAATGATTTTCCTTTTAATGGATTGTTCTCATCCGTATAAATAATATTGATTGTATCAACTTGCGATGGAGGGGTATAGGATGTTAATGGAAAAAATTACATTAACAAAAAAAAAAGGATGCAAGTTCAGTCATGGCATAGAACCGATTTCTCCCTAATAAAATATTGTAATCCAAAGTTGCAACAACTACCTCTACATGAATAGAGACAGTTTCTCCCTCCAACTCTATAGACAAAGATGACAATAATTCATGAAGTTGGAATACATGACTGTCAAAAGATTTTAAAGTGGTTGGTGAATGGTTGAATTCAAGAGAACCAATAACTCTCTAACATGATAGAGACATGACAAAGATTGAGGTGCATTCATCTAAAATGGTATGAAGGATCTTCTTCCCACTTACTTTTGTAGCAATTTGTAAAGCAAGTTGGTGAGAAATACTTGACTTAAAATGTTCTAGATTAAAGGTAATGGTATAAGAAGTATCTAGATCTATAGCCCCAAGTGTTGACAATAGGTTTTTGCATTGTGTTGAACAAGTTTGGAGTATTTCAAGAGTGGACATAGCAAACGGTTCCTGAGCTAAATATTCAACAATGTTATTATATTGGGAAACACATGCACTAGGATTAAAAATTTACTTTCGAATAGTACTCTTTCGTGGACACAACACCATGTTAGAAACTATTTTTTGTATTTGAAGTCCATTAGCTAGAGGAGGAGTGGAAGGGGGACATTTATCAGTAGAAACCCCTTCACTCTTATTTTATATAGGTAATTCATAAATATGTCATCAATTTGTTATGTTAACCGTCTCACTAGACATCATTTTCACCTCTTTGGTCGAAGAAGAAGGTTCGTGTAAGGATTCATGACCAGTCAGTTGTTATTATTTAGGGAAGGTTTAGTTAACATTGTAGACATATATGTTATTTTCATAAATTTATTAACCTCCTCGTGATGATGACATTCTTTTATAAAGTAGTCACCTCCACATATAAGGCAAGGAAACTTATCCTTTTTCTTAGGTTTTGATTTAGCATTGGTAGTTTTCATTTTGGTGTTTTCCTACAGGTTCGCAGGCTTTTTGGATTTTCCTTTACCCTTTTTTTTAGCCCTAGGTGATTGCAAATATTGAAATGCATTCACCTCAATGGAAACAACATGAGTGGATGTAGTCTTGTGGTTTGTAGCAGTCTGATTAGATGCAAAAGTTGAGTAACTTTGTTGCTTTGTCGATTTAATTGTAGATGATGTTTCATAGAACCTCTAATGACATCCATAGGATGTTCAGTGGAAGGTCTTGAATGATATCTGGTGGGATGAGAAGATTTTGGAATCAAGTCATACAGATTTCTAGAATGGGAATAAACTAATTCCAAATACTATGGACAACTATTCACTTTTCCTTTTTTGGAACAAGTTATGTCGTAAACTAATCAACCAATAGTTGATCTAAAATGGGATCCTTAATTAACCTATGTTTCCTTCTCCACTCATGTATATGATCAGAAATGTGAGTGGAAGTAGACTATCAAAGTGATGTTAAAAGGTTTGTACCAGTTTCATATATAATATGTAACTGTAAATGCATAAGAAATGACATTGCGAGGGAATTAAATTCACCAAAAGAGTGTTCTGGGAGTTCAATATACCATTTGGAAGTTATGCTTGTAAGAGTTCATTGGAAAATACTCAATCGTATAGAATAATCCATTAATGAGTTCTAAGAATACCATAAATGGAAAGTCTTGACATGAATTTTGGGGTCTTCTCCTTATTTTCCATCACATTTAGGTATTTTTTATGGTAGTTTAACCGACATGGGGGTCCAAAAAGGATCATGCAAAATGGGGCCATTTATAAGTTTCGACAAGTCAAGGAAATCTAATTTACCAAAGAAAGAAGTTTCTTATTGGGATATCGGTAGTTACAGTACTTATAAGGCATAGGAACACTAGTAGGTCCATAAGCTGGTTGTGGTTAAACATTGTATCCATATTGGCCACCTACATACTACTGTTGATATACTGTAGCATTCTAAATAAGAGGATTAATAGGTAGAGCAGGAGCAACAACTTATTAAGGGACATATCCTATAGTGGGTTGTGTTCATTTATTAGTCACACTTCCTGGATAAGGTACACTAGTATATATATTTGAGGTAGGGGGTTAGCTAGTAATTGAGTAAATTTCCCCGGGTGGATATTAGGCATCTACAGTAGGTTTTTGTGCTTTCCCCCAAACATGTGGTTGTTGTTTCCCCTAATAAGGTGGTGTTTGTTGAGTAAAACAAATTCTTATTGGAACACGGGTTGACCACCAATTCCAGTCGGTCCTACAACTAAAGGAATTGCACCAGATATATTATGAAATATATGTGTGTATTGAATTCCAGCTATAGGTGGAGTAGATGTTGAATAATGAACTCAAATTACATTTGGAAGACTTATAGAAGGCATGTATGAACTTCATATCAAAGAATTAAAAGGTGGGGTTGGGGTAGTTTGAGGAACTTCCACATGGTTAATTTGTGGAGTAGAGTGCATACTTATCCTAGTAACTATAGGTGATCGATCAACATTAACATTTACAACTGAGCTAGAAGGAAGCCCTAAAGAATGACCAAGGATATCACTTGGTAAAATATGTGGGAAATGTTTTCTAGTAGGTATGTCTGAACGAGAATTTAACTCCATAGATGGGTCTTGGGTAGCACTCATAGAATCAAAATCAGAAATAAAATGACCTAACATTGTATCCCAAAATGGTGAAGTAGGACCAAATATATTTTCTACTAGGTCTTCTAGTGAAGGTTGTTTGAACAATGAACCCGTAGGAGGAGAGTTCCCTACAAAGGATGTGTCACAAGAAGAAGGATGTTATACTACCAAAGGTGTTGGTAAACTAGTTATAAGAGGTTTTCTTAGGGTTTATCAGACAAAAACTAGGTCATCCATCTTCAAAACCAGGTTAGACACCTCAAATTGATAAGATATGAATCTTTATTATTTCCATTTTATGTTCTCATTTGAAAAGATGACTCACCATAATCAACTTGAGGACAATCTTGGAGGGGATAATAAATTTTGATTATGGAAGTACAAAATCTCCCTTATCCTTGAAGAAAATAATTTGGATCAATATATTAGTAAGGAAGTTACAGAGCTGGAGGAAGATGAGGCCAAGTCTAATCATAATAAGAACTTGGTTAAAGCTAAGAGAATCATTGCAGATTCTATTAAGGATCATCTCATGCCCCATATGTCATCCTTCAAGACACTCAGAGGAAGTATTTTATGCTTTGACAAATATGTTCGAAGGAGAGAACATCAATCAAAAGATGACCTTGAGGAACCAGCTGAAGAATTTGAATATACAAAACTCATAGACTATACATTCCTACTTCACAAGGGTTGCTAAAATCAAGGAACAACTTGAAGCAGTTGAAGAGAATATAGATGAAGGAGAGATTATAATGACTACCTTGAATGTCCTCCTAAGATCATGGGATTCATTCATTCAAGGGATCTATGCAAGAAGGAAGTTGATATCTTTCATATGAATCCGAGAAGAATACACCCAAGAAGAAGCTCGACTCATAACAAGAGAAGAGAATATAGGAGAAACCGAATATCAATATCTCACTGCTCACACCAAAAATAACACAATAAGAAAGAGAACCACCATCAAAACAAGAAGAAGGACAAGAAACAAAAGAAGTTCATAAAATATCCTTCCAACATTCGATGCTACACTTGTGATGAAAAGGGACACTTTGCAAGAGAATTTCCCAAGAACAAGGACTCCTTCAACAAGAAGAAGAGACATCATTCTCACACCATCGAAGATGATGAACCAACAAACAAAAGATTCAGAAGAGAGAAGGATGATTCCCATGAAGAGTATGTGCTAATATAATGACTCGTAGGAACTATCTCACATGGAATCAATGATTGACTTGTGGATAGTAGGGCTTCTAAACATATGATGGGATACAAAGAATCATTCATCAATATGTCTAAGCATGGGTCACATCACAAGGTGAAACTTGGGGATGATTATAAATACCCCATAAAAGGAAGTTGAGAAGCTTCATACAATCTAGACATCAAAAAATACTTAAAGATGAAGGATGTGCTATATGTTATAGGATTAAACAATAATATTCTCTCCATCTCCACACTATATGCAAAGGGAATGAGAGTTGAATTTGTTGATGGCCAAGTTCTAATGTGGCCTAAAGGAAAGATCATAGATGACGCAACAATGATTGGGGAACAAGACAAAGGCATATACAAACTAAAGGGACAACCTGCATAAGCATTGGTTCATGAGTTAATAAAACCAAGTGAACTATGGCATTGAAGGATTGCACATGTGCATTACATATCACTACCTATTGTAAGCAAAGCAGTCTCAGGACTTCCAAAAATTCAGGAAAACCATGAAGGAATTTGCAAAGGATTTGCACAAGGAAAGAATGCAAAGAATACATTTCCTAGTAGTGAAAGTAAAGAAAAAGGAATACTAGAGATAGTACACTCATATGTATGTGTGCCCATTTCTTCCATATCACTAAGAGGGTATGTGTACTATGTTTCATTTATATATTATTTCTCACATAAGACTTGGATATATTTCTTAAAAGGGAAGAAAGGAAGTATTCAGTAAGTTCAAGGAATACAAAACCTTAGTTGAGAACCACACTGAAAAGAATATAAAGACTCTACAATCAGATAATGGAGGATATTTCACCTCAGAATAATTCAACAAAATCTATAGAGAGTTTGGGATTAAGAGGGAGTTAAGCACTCCATACAATCCTCAGTGGGATGGTGTTGTAGAACGAAAGAACTGAACCATAATGGAAGAAGGCATAAAATACGAGGAGACATTTTCACCCATAGAAAGGTACACTTCCATTATATCTATACTTGCATTGGATGCAATTATGAGATGTAATATACATTAGATTGACATCAATACAACATTCTTGAATGGTGTAGTCAAGGAGGAAGTGTACATAGAATAACCACTTGAATCCGAGACACATGACATGCAGACTCATGTGTGCAAATTGAAGGCCTTGTATGGATTGAAACAGGAACCCATGACATGGTACGACATGAACGATAGCATCTTGATGAGCCTAGCATTTAATAAGCATACATAAGGTTCCAATATTTACTTCAAGGTTGAAGGAGGAAGACTAGTGATGCTCCTGCTATATGTCGATGACCTGTTTCTGACAAGAGAAGACAAACTCATTGGAGATGAAAAGAGGAGACTTGCTATTGAGTTCGAGATGAAATACCTAGGGATTATGCACTACTTATTAGGAATGGAGGTGTGGTAGAGTGTAGATGGGATTTTCCTTGGTTAAGGAAAGTATGTAGTGGAGATTCTAAAAATATTCAAAATGATGGACTATAAGTTGATAGCCACACCAATGGAATCAAATTTGAAGCTTCTATGTGATTCTTCATCAAAGTCGATTGATTCCACGAGGTATCATTAGATGATTGGATCATTGATGTACCTACTAAATACAAGACCAAACATATGCTTTGTTGTGAACACTTTGATCCAATTCCGAATGGATCCACGACATGTTCACCTAACTGTTGCAAAGCATGTATTGAGGTACCTAAAGGGTATAGTGGATGATGGGATCAAGTATGATGCGATTTAGAATACTAAGTTGCATGGTTATTTTGATTTGGATTAGGAAAGTAGAACCATTAATAAGAAGAGAACTTTGGGTTGCTGCTTTAGTTTTGGATCTCCCATGATATCCTGGTTTAGTAGGAAGCAATCCTGCATGGCGGTAAGTACAACCGAGGAAGAGTATTTTTCCTATTGCTCGACTATTTGTGAGGAATTATGTTTGCAAAAGCTACTGTATTATTTGTTTGATATCCAATTAGAAGTGCCTTATATCTCCTCTGAAAACCAAAGTTACGTGATGCTATCAAAGAACCTAGTCTTCCATGACAAGTCAAAGCACATCGAGATCAAGTTCCATTATATCATGGATATGGTGCAGAGAGGAGAAATGAAGCTCCATTATATGGAAACATACAAGCATGTAGACTATGTATTGACCAATCCTCTATCCAGAGTGAAGTTTGAGTACTTCATAGAAAGATGGTGTGATCTAGAAAAATACCCCTCGAAAGAGGGAGTGACGAGTTCTAGCAGAGTCAGAGCTATAAGTTGTCTTGGTGATGTAATCATTCCTATAGGTTATCCTTAAACGTAATCAGTCCTGAAAAAGATCGCAGGTTATCCTTGAACATAATAAGTCCTGGTGTGCTCCTATACTAGAAATTACAAGAGAACTGAAGACCCATATGCATGAAATGTCACATGGGAAATGAGACAGGTTGTATGAGTGGAAAATATCCTCATGTAGGACACAAGTTCCTCAGATCTAATTATTCCTGTAGGTTTTCCTTGGATGTAATTAGTCCTGGTGAAGCTCGCATGTTATCCTTATATGTAATTAGTCCTGGTACAGGTTATCCAAAGTGTAAAATATCTTGGTGTGGTACATAGGTTGTTCAGATGTAATTAGTTGTGTGGGTTGTCTAGAGTGTAAAAAGGTTCTTGGTGTGTTACATAGGTCGCTTGGATGTAACAATTATTTGAATGTTTTCCTAACAGAAAATATCCTGGACACAGGTTGTTCAGATGTCCTAAGTACTTAAGATTTATCTGAAATGTAAATGTCCTATCCTGGTATGCAGGTTGTTCGGTCATAATTAGTCCTTATATGTGTGTATTCCCATGTTGGAGATGTTATATTTTTATCATTAAGCTAGCAATACATTAGGATATTTAACTGAGAGAATAACAAGCACAAAAATCAAACACAAGAGACAATGAACACAATGTTTGTCCTCGGGGAAACCATAAATGGTGAAAACCCCACAATTTCCTTAGAGATAGAATCAACACCAAAAGTAAAGCCCCAAAAAAGTAAGGTGATCTCCTGACAGCAGTAACCTCTTTCTATCTAGCCCTAGTGTCTTCTCCTTCCTCAACTATGCGCTACACTTGAGTGTGCATGAGATGTGTGATAAATAGAGAGGCCAGCTCTCTATTTATACTAATTCTCAACTTGACTAAACCCTACTAGGGTCGACCTCTCTAGGAGAGTCTAATAACCCTAGTGCCCCAAAACTAGGGGGACTTTAACCCTTAGCCAATAGGAGGGTTACCCACAATGACTTGACATGATTTGTTTACATTATAGAACTTCTTGATAGGAACATCAGGGAATGACATGACTCAAGTACATCCTGGAATAAACATCGAGTTACAATACATAAGAAATACAAGTGAAATACATTTCGAAGTTACATATACATCAACACTCCCTCTTAACTAGGAAGGTATTCTTTCGACACAATTTTCAGCACAAGTCTTCTTCTCTGTATCATCTAGATCATCATCGAGTCCTCGTCATATTCAAGTCATCTTCATCTTCAAGTCATCATCGGATCTAGATCATCACTCGATCTGGATCATCATCACTGGACATCATCACTGGATCTGGATAATCACTCGATCTGGACCATCACTGGACATCATCATTGGATCTGGATCATCACTCGATCTAGATCATCACTACTGGATCATCATCACTAAATCATCATGGGTGCTATATCTTGATTCTTCTCATCACAAGAAGTTCTATAGAGCCAACCCTTTTTCATTGTAGATGTACATCTACAAAGCCAGTCCTTTTTCATACTGGATGTATCATCACACAGAGCTAGTCTTTTTTCATGCTAGATGTGGCATCCACTCAGAGCTAGTCCTTTTTCATACTAGATGAGTCTTCACAGAGCCAGTCCTTTTTCATACTGGGTGTGGGATACACCCAGAGCTAGTCTTTTTTCATACTAGATGAGTCTTCACAGAGCCAGTCCTTTTTCATACTGGGTGTGGCATCCACACAGAGCTAGTCCTTTTTCATTCTAGATGAGTCTTCACAGAGCCATTCCTTTTTCATACTGGATGTGGGATCCACACAGAGCTAGTCGTTTTTCATACTAGATGTGTCTTCACAGAGCCAGTCCTTTTTCATACTAGGTGTGGCATCCACATAGAGCTAATCCTTTTTCATACTAGATGAGTCTTCACAGAGCCAGTCCTTTTTCATACTAGATGTGGGATCCAAACAGAGCTAGTCCTTTTTCATACTAGATGTGTCTTCACAGAGCTAGTCCTTCTTCATACTGGATGTGGCATCCACATAGAGCTAGTCTTTTTTCATACTAGATGTGTATTCACAGAGCCAACCCTTTTTCATGCTGGATGTGGAATCCACACATACATCTGACAATGGAAGGAACCAATCCTCTCACCATGTCACAGATCTTACATCCGACCATGGAAGGAACCAATCCTCTCACCATGTTAGAAGGGCATAACATGGACACATCAATTCCTCTTGGGAGGAATCTTGATTTGGAGAACACCAAACTTCTCCTTGAAGTACTCAAACTTCACCCTCACCAATTCCTTAGTCAATACATCAGCTATCTATTTGTCCATAGCAACATACTAGAGATTCACTGCTCATCTCTGCACCATATCCCTGATATAGTGATACTTGATCTTGATATGCTTTGACTTGTCATGGAACACCGGGTTCTTTGACAAATTCACATAACTCTGGTTGTCGCAGTATATACAAGTAGCATCTAACTAGAGATCAAATAAATCAGATAGTAGCTTCCTCAGCCATACTGCCTCACAACTAGTTGAACAGGCTATGACATATTCTGCTTTAGCTGTACTCAGTGCCACACAAGATTTCTTCCTACTAAACCAAGAGATCACACCTGATCCCATACTGAAGCAACACCTTGAAGTGCTATTCCTATCGATGGCACTACCTGCCCAATCTGAATCAACATAACCCTCCAAGTTAATCCTTTGATTAGTCCTATAATTGAGCCCATAATCAACCGTACCCTTTAGGTACCTCAGAATATTCTTTGCATCAATCAAGTGAACATGTCTCAGATCTGTCAAGAATTGGCTCAAGGTGTTCATAGCAAAGCAAATATCTGGTCTCGTGTTCATCAGGTACATCAAGGACCCAATCATCTGATGATACATCATGGCATCAATCGAATCTGATGAAGCATCACTCAATAGCTTCAAGTTTGATGCCATAGGTGTGGTTAATGCCTTGTAGTCCATCATCCCAAATCTCTTCAGGATATCTACTACATACTTCCCTTGTCCAAGGAAGATTCCATCTGTATTCTGCCACACCTCCATACCTAGAAAATAATGCATTATACCCAAGTCCTTCATTTCGAACTCGGCAGCAAGCTTTCTCTTCATATCAGCAATCAACCCATCCATACCTATTATAAACAGATCATCTACATATATTAGGAGCATCACTGGGTTGCCATGTTCAACCTTGTAGTAAAGGTTGGAATCTGTTTTACTCTTGGTAAATCCCAAACTAGATAGAAAGCTATCAATTATGCTGTACCATGTCATGGGTTCCTGTTTCAAACCGTACAGGGATTTCTTCAATCTATACACATGAGACTCCTTGTCATGTGTCTCGAAACCAAATGGTTGCTCCACATACACTTCCTCTTCCACTACACGATTCAAGAAAATTATCTTGACATACATTTGGTGTATCTTCCATTTCATCACTGCAGCCAGAACAAGTACCGATCTGATGGAAGTGCATCTAGTTACAGGTGAAAAAATTTCTTCATAATCTATTCCTTCTTTCTGGGAGAAACCACGAGCAACAAATATTGCTTTATATTTTTCATTGCTACCATCTGCAGCATGCTTGATCTTGTAGATCGATTTGGAAGTTACGACAGACTTCCCTTCTAGTCTTGGGACTACATCCCAAACATCATTCTTCATGATCAACTGATACTCTTCGATCATAGCATCCTTCCATTCTTTATGTTCTACCGCTTCTTCATAATTGGAAGGTTCTTTATCGATGAAATCACATAATAATGCTACATACCCGAAGCAGGATCTGGTCCTCTTTCTTTCTCTATGATTCTCTTCTGGAGCCCCATATATTTCCACACCTTGGATAATTTCTTATACCCAAGTAGGTTTCCTCTTGTGAGTATTCTTCTCCTGAGGTGGATCTACAGGTCTTTGTGCTTCTTCAAATTCTTGATATTCTTCATGAGTTTCTTCGTTCATGGTTGTATCATGAGTTCTGGGTGCTTCAGCTTCTTCAATATCTTCAGCAGGTCTCTTTCTGGATTTGTTGTAAGCTGAATCTTTGTCAAATGTTACATCCCTACTGATGTCAATCTTCTTGAACCGTGGGAAGTATATTTTGTAAGCCTTCGAGCTTTCAGAGTATCCCACATATATACCTTTCTTTCCTGAAGGATCTAATTTTGTCCTCTTCTCTTTTGGAATGTGTATGTATACTAGACAGCTGAATATTCTAAGATGGCTAACTTCTGGTTTCTTGCCGAAGAAGACTTCTTCAGGAGTCTTGTTCTCGAGTACTATGTGTGGAGTATGGTTTTGTACATACACCATTGTTTTGGCTACTTCTGCCCAAATATGCATAGGAATATCTTGATCATGAAGCATTTCTCTTGTAGCTTCCATGATAATTCTATTTTTCCTTTCTGCAATCCCATTCTGTTGTGGATTATATGGGGTGGGAAACTCCCTCTTCATCTCTAAGTCTTTACATAGTTCTTTGAACTCATTTGAAGTGAATTCTCTTCCATTATCTAATCGAAAATTCTTGATCTTCTTTTCAGTGTGGTTCTTGATCGAGGCTTTGAATTCCTTGAACTTGCTGAATACTTCATCTTTGTTCTTCATGAAGTAAATCCATGTATTTCTAGGAAATTCATCAATAAAAGAAACATAGTATGCATACCCGCTTAGAGAACTTGATGACATTTGTCCACATACATCGGAGTGGATGATTTCCAATATTCCTTTTGCTTTGCTCTTGCTACTTGGATATGTCTTCTTTGTATTCTTTCCTTTCGCACATCCTTTGCAGATCCCATCATGTTTTGCTTGAATTTCTGGAAGACCTTCAACAGCTTTGCTTGCAAGTGGTATTGCTCTGTAATGCACATGTGCAAGCCTTCTGTGCCAAAGTTCATTTGGCTCTACTGTGTCATGAACCAAAGCTTGTTCTGGTTGACCCTTTAACTTGTATAGACCTCCTTCTTGTTCCCCAATCATTATTGCATCGTCAAAAGTCTTTCCCTTTGGCCACATAAGAACTTGGGCATCTACGAAAGAAACCCTCATACCTTTTGCATCCAATGTAGATATGGAGAGGAGGTTCTTCTTTAGTCCTAGAACAATAATACATTATTCATCTTCATAGACTTTCCAAAGTCTAGTTTATAGGAGGATTCACCACTACCTTTTATTGGATACTAGTAGTCATCCCTAAGTTTCACCTTGTGAGGTCATTCATGTTCATATAGTTTCACAAATGATTCTTTGAAACCCATCATGTGCTTGGAAGCACCACTATCTATGAGCCAATCATTGCTTCCATGCGAAACAGTTCCCGTGAGGGTGGAGATCAGTACATATTCTTCATCACTTGAAGAATCACTTTCTTGTCTGATTCTCTTTGTGGAAGGTTCATCATCCTCTGCAGCATGAGCATGATGTCTTCTCTTGTTTCCCTTCTTCTTCTTTGAATTCCCTTTGTTAGGGCAGAATTTGGATATGTGACCTTTCTCATCACATGTGTAACATCTTACAGTAGCCCAATATCTTCTAGAGTGACGAGGCTTACCTTTGGAGTGATGATGGTCTCTTTTGGTTTTCTTGGTGTGGGTTGTGAGAGCTTGATCTTCACTTCCCATCTTTTCTTATCGAGCTGCTATCATAGCTTCTTCTTGAGAGAATTCTTCCCATAGTCTGCTGAACTTGAATAACTTCTTTCTAGCACAGATCCCTTGAATGAAAGAGTACCATGATCTAGGGAGACCATTCAAGGTGGTCATCACAATCTCTGCATTTTCCACTTCTTCATCTACTGCTTCTAGTTGTTCCTTGATCTGAGATACCCTTGTAAAGTAAGACAGAATATTCTCAGCATTATGGATCTTTACATTCTTCAATCGGTTTCTCAGATTCATCTTCATGTTTATGTTCTTCCCTTCAAACAATTTGGTTAGGGCATCAAACATATCTTTAGGTGTCTTGAGGGAGGACACCTGTGGTATGAGGTGATCCTTGATAGAATCAGAAATGATTCTATTTTCCATAACCAACTTCTTCTTATGTAAGTCCTTAGCCTCATCTCCCTCTGGAATTGGAACCTCCTCATTTATATAGGAGTTCAACTCATTTTCTTCTAGGACCAGGGAGATCCTATACTTCCAGGCTCAAAAGTTATCAGCTCCCTCAAGATTTTCATCAAGATTGGTATGATGATACATCTTAACTGAGAACCTCAAATGGAAATACAAAAGATTTAGATCCGACCAGGTCAAGATGTCGGATCTGGATTTGGAGTTGAAATCCTGCAGTGCTGGTTTAGTAGAAAATTAGGGTTTTGTTTTTCTAGAGTTCTGTCCAACCAAATGATTTGAATTTGGTCCCTAACTTCAATTTTGGGGAGGAGATCAATCCAGGCCCGGGCTCACTGAAAAATTCCTCTTCTATGAGAATCCCTAATTTTCGACAGCAATGTCGGGTCCAAAACGGAAAAACCCCAGAATTGGATTCTGCTTTGACATAAAGATGCACCCTAGGGAGGAGAGTTGTTCCAACCTTCTTTTGGTGAAAATATATGGAGAGAGATCCACAAAGTAGGAAGCCCTAGTTCCCGCAGCTGCACAGTGTCTTCTTCTCAGGTTACCTCTGATACCATGTTATATTTTTATCATTAAGCTAGCAATACATTAGGATATTTAACTGAGAGAATAACAAGCACAACAATCAAACACAAGAGAAAATGAACACAGTGTTTATCCTCAGGGAAACCATAAATGGTGAACACCCCACAACTTCCTCAGAGATAGAATCAACACCAAAAGTAAAGCCCCAAAACAGTAAGGTGATCTCCCTACAGTAGTAAGCTCTTTCTATCTAGCCCCCGTGTTTTCTCCTTCCTCAACTATGCGCTACACTTGAGTGTGTATGAGATGTGTAATAAATAGAGAGGCCATCTCTCTATTTATACTAATTCCTAACTTGACTAAACCCTACTAGGGCCAACCTCTCTAGGAGAGTCTAATAACCCTAGTGCCCAGGAACTGCGGGGACTTTAACCCTTATTCAATAGGAGGGTTACCCACAATGACTTGACATGACTTGTTTACATTATAGAACTTCTCGATAGGAACATCGGGGCATGACATGACTCAAGTGCATCCTGGAATAAACATCAGGTTACAATACATAAGAAATACAAGTGAAATACATTCTGAAGTTACATATACATCAACAGGAGATGATGAGATCACAAGGAACTTGGTGTCCACCTGGGAAGTTCTCCTATGTTGGTAGAATGTAGGTTGGTCATGGAAGAGACGTAATGCACTTGATGTGATCCTAGGCGATTCTCACATAGTGGAAGTTGTAGGTTGTCTTGGTGACATGAAACATCCTAGCATACTCCTATGTTGGTAGAATGTAAGTGGTATGCATCTAGCCTATGCTCTGTGTGATATTTGTGTTTTATTTTGTTTTTGTTTGGGAGATAGAGATGGTTTGGATATGATGAGATGATGGTAGGATACATACGTTAATGTCATGGAAATGTAAAGAATGGCCCTGGAATGATACCTACATGATTTTTTGCTCATGGATATGATGAAGACCTGGATAAGGACTATGCCTACACCCAACATGAAAAAGGTTGGCTCTATAGAAACTTCCAATGATAGATAGTACTATTTAATTATTGACAATATGATGACTATGGAAACAAATCTGATGATGAATCCGTGATTATGAATGGACCATATGTGTTGATGATTGTGGAGATAGATAATACCTTCCTAGTTAAGTGGGAGTGTTGATGTATTTATAATTTTGTAAAATATTCTGATGTAGACTATCACTATAAGTTGTTGTACCCCCATTGAAGATGTGTTTTTATCCTTTCGAGATGTCATTATTGTGTATGTACCGTGAGGTACAAATTTCGTTGCAAGTCATGGCAATAGTCCCCAATATACCATCATGTAATGTATTTTTGGAGTCTCTCTAGGAGAAGTCGGCCTTGTTAGGGTAAGACCTCGGCCCCAGTCCTGTAATAGGTTAGTCACTTAAAGGGTATAAATAGGGAGGTGCCATTCCTCATTTATACACACTCACACTCGCTCAAGTTCGCATAAGGAGGGAGAGAGAGACAAGGAAGAGAGATAGATAGTTGCAGAAGACTTATTCTTATTTGGTTTTTCCATCTTGCTAGTAATATTGTCATAGTGACGGAACTATTTTGAGGAAGGCTGTAGGGTTTTCTCCTTTATGGTTTCCTCGATGAAAATATTTGTGTCTTATGTATATTCTCTATCTTTTGTATCTTGTTGTACTTGTTATTATTTTAGATAAAGATCCTAATCAAGCTAATTAGATTAGAAAAACTAACATAAAATACCTTCTCACATTGACTTGGAAGAACATAAGGCTTTGTTCCATACTCAAGTGCCCTTGTATTAACCATGGTAGATCCATTAGCATGATCAATAATAGCTCATTTAGGATCACATTCATTCCTTCATATCCTGTACCATTTGACCAGCTCAAAGAAGACTATTTTGAAGGAATTAAAGTCACACTCAATTATATATTGCAAATATCCATAGTACCTATTTTCAGATACTTTTGGATGCCCGTCACTTCTAAAAGAAACATTATTGACTTGAAAAACTACAGTTATTCCACAATCAAAGGTTTTCTTCTTATCATCCAACTTTTATGTAAAATTTATGGCAATTGCACTACACAACCTTGTGGCGTTTCAATTGCAGCATGCCCAATAAGTAAAGATGCATTGCCAATTAATAAACATCATAGAATATGGAATTAGTAAATATATATCTACGAAAACAAAAAAACCAAATACATTGATAGAATGAGAAATAAGTAAATAAATGTGGGTGAATATACTTTCGTTTTTATCTTTTAAACCATATGTAAAATCAATTTACCTTTGCGTAAGACTAGTATATTCTTGTTGATGAGGATGCATTGTTTTAATGAACTTACTCACCCATTCCCATGATAACCTACCATATTATTCCATACATCATTCTATCCATCCATCCATCAAATAAAGATTGTTTTCAATGTATAAATGTAGTGCATCACACTCTCGACCAACTATGTGAAAAATACAATTTAATATCATTAATTATCTATCATTAGAAAAGCTTAATGTAATTGATGGCATATTGAAAATTAAATGAGTAGGATGCATATAAAATTAATAAATTAAATGTCGAATATATTAAATTTACACCATCTATTTACCTTTCATGTTTCTCATTCTACCTTTCCCCAATAGGAACCCCCCCTTCTAATTTGTTGACGTATTTGACATGCCAAATGCGAGGCACATTCATATTTTATACTAATTTAGGAAGATACTAACCAATATACACCATGAATTGATATACCATATATCCATCCACCATATAACCCTCAAGACATTCTCTCTATCTAACAAAATCCTTTAATGAATTCAACTACCTCTCCACCATCCACATCGACCTTGCATATTTAGGTCCACACAATTCAATCTCCTCAGTTTGGTGTATGAGGTAGTGTTCTTGTGGATTGAAAAATGATGGAAGTAGATACTTCTACATTTCATACATTAGATGGGGAATTCCTCTCTTAAAATACCTAATATATTATTTATGTATTCTTTATATGAAATCCACCCTACAAATGATGCAAGAAAGTAACTGGTTTCAACAAGATCAATGCATATATAAAATTGCAAGCAAAATGTTGTAAAGGAAAGTATCCTATGGCTAGGGTTTAAGAGGCCATCAACGTACTGGGGTTGAAAGAGAGATGCACAACGTTCAGCAAGCATATAACAGCAAGTTTCAGAGATGAGAAAGATCCACACCTGATTAACTGAAGGCTGATCCAAGCTTTCTCTTCAATCCTCTTCTTGCTCCTCTCGCTCCAAGAGACCTGCAAAACAAGTTATACCTTCCTCAAACCATTGTGACCACATATAAACAAATGATAATCAAATAAATCTGAAATAATAATCTGATTAACATCATAATCTGATCATAAATAGAGATTCAATCACACATTGAACAATGATTTCGGAAGAAGAAGGACATCACATCTTTATTAATCTTGAAAACAAGTACAAGTATACCTTCTCTTCAAGTTGGCACCTCACGAAACCTTGATCTGGATCTGCTGCTTCTCTTCTCCAAAGAACTCAGCCTCCAAGCTCTGCAACACAAGGGGAAGACCTCCAGGGCAAAGGTGTGGGAAAAGAGAGTCTCGATTCCTCCAGCATAACAATGCAGAAATTGAAGTCCCCCTTCATGGACCTCCCTACCTCTATTTATATGATGAAGAAGATTTAGGGTCAAAGCCAAAGTGGTTACAACTGAAGGAGTCAGTTGTATAACTACCCAAACTAACTCAAAAGGCGTGTTTTTATGTTTTAATGTTAAGAAACAGATGCGTGACTATGAAGGAGAGAAACCCACGCATGATACGCGAGTTTACACAAGAGAAAACCGTGAATATATGCATGCGCGACTTGCAAAACACAAGAGTCGCGAGTGATGCACGGGTTGCACATAAGGAGAGTCGTGCATACACAAAAAAACGCATTTTTAAGGTGTTTCTGGGCATTTTCAGACTTTGATGTCTTCTGGAAAGTTTTAGCTAACTAAAATACCTTTCCAACGGCATAGAAATGAGGTCAAACGGAGTTACAAAACTCAATATATGGGTCCTCCAAGATAGGTATTTTTTCAGTGACTTTCAGTGAAGTGCCGACATGCGACGAACTCATGGGAAAGTGGTCACAGGAAGAGATGTGTCATTTTGGGATATAACAGATGCCCCATGTGTGAGGTTAGAGGGGAAGAAGATAGCCGAAATACATTATAAAGGAAACAACTGAGTATGGAGAGAGCAGAGAATCCAAGATCAAAAGGTTCGAGTGAAGGTACCTGAAAGAGAGATAAATGTCAAAAAACTGATCTCTGGAACATACACGTCCATATACAAAACATCGCCATAAAGATACAGGCGGATCCAACATATGTATAACTGATGAAACTATCATGGTCGCTCAATATGAAAAAAGGCGCCATATCAAATCTAAAGGAGCCATGGCCACAAATGAACAAGGTGGATCCATGCTCAACAATCGATCATAGCCACAAAAATACAAGGTGGATCTATGTCTCAGCAAAATATCATATAAAGATAACAAGGTCTTGCGCAACTTGGGCAATAGCAAAAGATGACAATGCTACCGTTGGCCCCAAGGTCTTCAATCCAAACCGCCCAAAAAAGGTACGAATCCTAACCATGCGAATAAAGGAGCTGAAGTCGAACATGGAGGAAACCGTTTGATTACCGGTCAATAATGAAAACCGTTAATAAACGCGAGGGAAACCACCATTAATGAAAATGGTCCCCAAGGTACCTAGTACATTCTAACAAGTGTGATTACAAGGACTTGAAGTCGAACACTTGCAGAATCCATTGAGTAGGAGACATTAAGGTATCCCCACTACCCAATAGCGAGGGAAATTGCCATTGAGGACAACAATTCCCAAGGTACTGTCATAAAACTCTAAATCTCGTCCCCAGAGCAAGATGTGTTGCAGTTGATAGGAAGAGATCCATTGGAAGGAAGGAATTAAGGCATCCTTCATCATCCAACACGAGGTAAGTCAAAGACTAATTGGATCTGGAATTGGTACTGAATTTCACAAAAAGGACCACTGAAGACATGATGCAATGAACTGATACCAGGGAAATGGCCGACACAAAAGGTCAAGGCAACTGCAGAATGGCCGACAAAGGTTTAATCCTTGAACAGTGAGCATGACACAAAAGTGACTTAGGCAGCTTTTG